>JABFPB010002167.1:0-21220 GCA_022817645.1 Ceratoteleas bidentatus
TAATGTAAAATGGCATTAGTTGCAAATTAAATGGATTGTCACTCATTGTGGCGATGTACTTCTGACTTCTAGAAAAATTAAACATTGGTTAACTGTTTATTGGCACTGTTTTACCTGTAATGAAATAATTTTAGAAAGATTTAGAGATTTACTAGTAGAATTGTTGTTTTTGTAAAATTACTGAAATCAGATAAAGTTTAATGTGATATTGGTAGGTTTAAATTAGGAAGGATGCTACCACCAAAACTATACCCAGTTTAATTAAATTTTAACTTCTACAAAGGGATTAATCGGATATCTTGAGAGCGTATAGATTCAAATATTCAAATTGATGATATGATTGTTATTAATAGCGATATGATCTCGAGTAATGTTCATAATTCGATGATACAATTCCGATTATCCGATAGAAAATGTCCTTTTTTATTTCAACTCTCTTCAAATCACCGTATCTTTCTTAATATTCAATGTAACTTTACAACACTTTAAAAAATACTCTTCAGTTTCTTATATAAAAGTTCGACTTTCTGCTTTGTTGTTCTGCTTTGTTCGACCAAAATTTCTCTATTTTATATTAGCATACAATACGTTTTACAATATTTGAATTCAGACCATGGTCTATATTACATTGGTGTAAGTTGAAATCCGTTCGATTGTCAACAAAGATTTTATATTTTTTAGAAACATGTATCCAGAAATCTAGATCTAGATTTACATGCTAGACTATCTCCACATGCTGAGCATTAAAAGTTTAAATTGATTGGGTCAATTTTGACCCAAGTCCAAATTTGAACCTTTCAAACTGTCTCTACATACTGGACCTAGCCTGGATCTATAATGGGACATTACAGTTCTAATCTGTAGATTGATCAAATTACTAGATTGTACCAAATCTGGAGCATTAAAATGTCGTCACATACTGGATCTTAACTGAAGCTAGAATGGGATACATTAAAGTTCTAATCTAGGCTAGAATGTACCAAATCTGTATCTTTAAAACGTTTCCACATACTAGACCACACACTGAGAAAACGAGATGGCGCAAACATGATAGCTAAAACTCAAGATTGTGGAGTTTTACTTTTAGGTAGTTTCGCCATTTCAAATAGTGACAGTTGCGCGCGCACTATCAGGCGCCGGTTTTCCCACATTTTGTTGCGGTAGTTGTAAGGTAAGCAAATGTTTGATTGCGGTTATCTGATACAGACTAAAGTTCGATTCAGTCTTCATTCGGTTTAGTTTTGATGAAGGATGTCACAAAATATTTCAGTCGAAATTCTCGAATTGGATTGCCGAGAACTCCTAACCTGAAAATGTAAACAAACTTTCTTATTAACGAAAACGGTGTCCGACCATTTTGGTTAATAAAAATATCAAATAAAAAGTGTCACAATTAATTATTGTATAAAAAATAAGCCGTTTAATAAATAGTTTTAACATTGTCCTACTACAATTTTTAAGCAGAACGTTAATGTGATGAAATACTCAACCATACTGACTATCCAGTTTTACTTTGACATTTCACTATAGCTAACAAATAAATTTCACTATCTTAGATAGCTACCGTAGTCATTTAAATAGCTAGGATAGCCATCATGATAGCTACCTTAGCCATCTCGTTTTCTCAGTGCAGCTCTACACAGGAACACATTCGAAATTTGATCAATTCCACCTCATTAACCAAGTCTATCCCAAATCTGGTCTTTTTTCAGTGGTCTCCCTCGATCCAAAACTAATTGACTTTCCACTTTACCCATCCACCCAACTGCCGTCACGTGACACATTTTGACTTGCCGCAGTTCCCAATCGAACACTCAAGCCTCGCGTTTGACACTCGCCCAGCCGACCCCTGACCCCGACAAAAAACAATCCTGCAAACGAAATCAATACCGAGCTCCCCCTCCCCCGGCGTCTCCCCCAGCAGACGTGCCACCGCGCGTCCATAAATTTGAGCCGAAAAAAAGGAACGTGCATAATGATTGATAAAAATGAGCAGAGCGAGCAATTTGATGAGTTATTTCCTACGACGAGGGGGACAAATGAACGCGGCCGGGCGACTAGTGGGTATATCACCCCATCGCACATAATCGTTGTTGTCGGCAGCCGCACGATCCCGTCCCCAATAGTTTTCTGCGCGGGCCTTTTCCCATTGGATCTCACGCGCTACCAAATAGCATCGAGATTAAGTGACATCGAGCGCAGGAAAGGGTAAAGTGATAATAACTGCCTCGGGGAGGCTTTTGTGGGGCTCGAGTGCCTGGAACCGGTGGCGCGCGGGGAGGGGCGCGACTGGCGCAGACAGACTGCGAAATCGGCGGGGCGAGGGGGGTTCCTAGGAGACAAGACGATCCTGTAATTGCATGTAAGAATACGTATGGGAGAGCATCGTGATAGTTCGAGCAAAAATGTCAGGGTTTTTTGTAGGCGCGACATGTTTAAAATATTTTCAGTTTATAAAAGGAAAAGAAATTAGGGAAAAAACTAAATGGCTGAATTTTTTAAATGGGATATGGCTTTGTTGATGCTGAGAATCGAACCCCTGCCTCCGGATCCGGAGGCACACTGTAAAAAAGATTGCGTGAAATTACACAACAAGTTTGGTATTTTTAACAATACCGTATGTAAAATTACACATTTATGGTAATATTACAATTATCAGTTTAAATGTAACATTTATTGTGTAAAATATCACATTCCTTGGGTAATGTCACCGTGCCGCATATGGAGCAAACATAACCCTACTTTCACTGTTTTTCAAAATTCCACAACATATTGTGTGCAATCAGATTACACAACAATTTGTGTAATATCACATTTTTACAGTGCAGCGGTATTTTCTTCCTCAGCTGTAGTGAGATTTGAGTTCAAATCTCATCGCTAGTCAACAAGGACTTATTTTTAGATGCAGATAAATAGATCTAGAATTTTCTCACAGTTGGTCTAATACGGTATCGAACAATTGTATAGACCCACTAATCTAGTATTAAATAAACTGAACTTATCAAAAGCTCAACAAGGTTTTGCTAAATTTAACCTTGTCTAGTTTTTAGTTTATTTTTTTTCAATAACTGGTGAATTTCTACATAGCAGTCTTAAATGTCAACTAGATAAAACTGTAAGATTGATTAGTGGCATTATGATAAATTTTAAGTGCAAAAAGGTATATCAACAATTATTTATGACAGATATTTTAATTTAATTATTGCATTTTAATAAATGGGATACAACGTAAACATGATATGCGTTGCAATATAATTAAATTAGACATCTCGACTTACGTAGATAGACATTAAAGAAGAACCTCGATTGATTAAAAAACTTTTCATATTTCGAATGTAATGTTGAAGAAGATAGTTTAACGATTATAAAGAACATTTTGTAAAAACTCTAATGCTAAGGTCTAATTTAACTAAACGTGTCAATGAGACAATATGAAGATAGTCCAATGTTTGTTCAAATAACATATTTTTTCAGTTTAATCGTATTTGTATATTTTTGTGCGTATAAAGTAGCTTATCAATCTTACTTATTTGTTATCTTTATCAAGCGAATCATGTAATATCGTCTTTTAATTGATTATTAGTTTTGGACTTTCATTTCTTCAAGCGAAATGTGGTTACTACCTCGAAAACATTGTAAACGGGGTTAGGTCAATGTCAATAGACGTTTGACCTTTAACGTTCGTAATGGAAAATAAGGTTCGAACAGCAGTTGAAAAACTTGTAAAGCAAGTTATATAATAGTTATTAGATCAAAACATCGCTTACTATTAGTAATCAGAATTGGTTCATATTACCCAGAATCATAATTACTTGAATTAATTCAAAATAAGATAAACTTCATTTTGAACTAACTATCGGAACAAACTTTTTCGCCTTTAACAAATGTGATAATATTAAATTCACCAGAAACAATTTTCGGAAATTTGGTTCAAACATATGATTCTCGCTTGTTTGGACACTTTTGATCAATCACGTTTGTTGAAACGTTTGTAAGTTTTTTCTTTTTCGAGTGTTTTACATACGTCGTTGTAAAATCAAGATCTGATTCGTCGACTTCAAACGTCGACGTGTAAGACACTCTGTTTCCGAGCAAAACTCGGAAATAGACTGTTTTGACTGGGTGATGGATTGAGTCATTTTCAAGTGACTCGATTAGTCGGATTGGTTTAAATTGGGATAATGGTTCAAGTGCAATTGTGGACCGCGACGTTTCCAAATTGTGTCGAGAGAACCGGTTTGAAATGAACTTATGAATTTGGCCGTTTTAAACGACCTAACGAACGAGTCGAAACTACGATAACGAGATAAGTGGTGTTAACGCTGTTATAACAACTCGGGGAATTGCGTATTGTAATTATTTATAGATTAGAACGCTTTGGCTTATATTGACAAGTTCGTCAGCTATTACGTCTACTTCGAGTCTACGCTGGAACATCTAAACGTGATACCTTGGCTCATAAAAATAGAGGCTTCAGATAAACAAAGTAAAAAATAGATTTCCCAATCGAACCATTTAGAGCTTAGTTTTCCATCTCAAATCTTGAACTTGTAGCTTCGATTTCAAAGTACCAACAGTTCTTGACCCCATTGACGTACTAAACTGTTTTCCACCCGAAAGACAATTACGAAACAAAAATTACATTGAACTACAAACAGTGGAACGATATCAGCTTAACAATTTTCTTTGCAACCACCCTACTCTTTGACCACTTTTATCGCGACGATAATTTGGGTTATAATTTCAACGGAGGTGACTAAGTAGTTGCAAATTGTGTCGAAATAAGTTGCTCGAATGTTAACTTCGGATTAAGTAGTTTTCAACTGAAACAACAAACCGAAAATCGCAAACTCCCGCGTTGACGTTGTTTTGAAATTAAATACCGATGCGCGTTATTATCCTTCGCGTCAATTAACCATGCGAAAGGATATCAAAGTTTTTTTGAAAGAACATCAAAAACTTTTTTCATCCTTAAAACATTTCAAAACCATCGAAATGTGTAGAAATTCGGACACATTTAAAACAAATTGAGTTTTTAAAATTGAGTTCTTTACAAAACGAAATTTTAGTTGTCTGAACTAACAAGTTTATCCCGTTCAATTCTACCGACTAATTTAGTTGTGACAACTAAAATTTACTTGTGCTAAATCATTTTCGCAGCGCGCAATCAAGTCTCATTGTTCAGCGAGATAAAAAAACCCCGTCGAAACTGCGTTGAAAATCGATCAAAGATCGGGACTGTCCCCGTGAAAAATCGCGCGGCTTTTGGTTTTAGCGAGGCGTGTCTAATATATTACAGTCGCGCGTTTTATTTGCCCAAGTAAGCCGAGGGGCACTTGGCCGGGGAGTCGCTAAAATTAGACGCCGGCGTGTAAAAAGTGCGCCGCCACCAACTGGCGACTGATTGATTTATGGTGTTTGCCGATCGAATTATTTTTCGCCTCCGCGCATTTTTGCGCAGAGGAATTCTCCGCGCCCAAACTTCTTTCGGCGCAACGCGTTTTGCAACTAATTTCGCGATTACACGATATACCAATTACTGGAATGATTTGTGCAAACAGAGAGCGTTTCAATCAATAAAATTTGTGATTACACACTCTGCTTATTTCTGGTTGCACAAGTGAACGCGCATCATCGATTTTCTTTGTCGCAATTATCGCAACACTCCAATAACGTCGATAATTAAGCCGATACGTGATATCCTATTAATTATGCTTCGTTTTAAAACGCTCGCGCGCGCAATTGCGACGTCTTTTTAGACGCGCCGGCAGAAAGTTTGCAAATGAGTTTGACTGCGCGAAAATAAGCGGCGACGAGTGTCGCGAAGAAATTGTGTTTACGCTAAATGGGTGCCTCGTTAATTTTGTTTGAGAAACGTCGACTTCTTTTTTCGTGGAAAAAATTGTCTTTCGCAGTCAGACGATTATAAAGGGTGTTCGGTGTGAGTAACCCTGGTAAAAATATAACGTGTATGGGTCATATATGGAAATGTCGAAGCTATATAGGTTTCAGAATTTCTCGTTAGTTTTTTACTAGTTTATACTAAACTTAAAATACTTTGTATTACCTTAAACTATCTTACACTAATTGGCGATCCTGCCAGGATAAATTGTAGTTTTATATATAGCCTTATATGATGTTAGCATTTTATATATACGGGCTACGTAGGTTTCATCTTTAGAGAAGAAGCGGAGAATAGATTGAATGTGTCGAAATTGAATGAAAAACGGCATGTGGTAATTTGGCGACGATAGTAATGATAATCGTTTGTCAAGTTTGAGTGTTTAATGGTGGTATTAAGGCGGAGCAATAAAATAGCGCAGATAAAATGTTGTCGAAAATGCGACATATAAATGTTCGCTTTGAGTTATTTGGATAGTTCATATTTCTAGTTTACCCGGGAATTTGGGGAGCATAATGGCTTTATCTAGATATTTGTCCTCAAATCTACTCGGAGGAATTAAGAGCTGTTAAATGAGATTTTACTAAACACAATTTGTCGTGCTCCAAAGTATGTCTGGAAGATGTTTACTGTGGTACGCGTTTACGTGATTATATAATGAGATAAATGGAGGGGTATTAAAAAGTATGGTAATACGATTTACGAATGTTGGGAAATATAGATTTCTGCGGTTGTTGTGCAAACAGAATAGAGACATGAGAAACATGTTATTGCAATATTTAATATTAATCTGGTCAGATGCTAAATGGAACGTAATACGAATTTTTAGTTTTCGAAATAAAAACAGTTAATGTGCTGAAAAAATCAATTTCAGTAATGTTGACTTTGGAATTTAAGTTGTATTCTCGTTAAATGAGAGAACTAAATAGGATATCAGTTAAACAAAAATTTTAACGCGTTGAGTCTGTGATAAACTTGACATTGGGGATATATAAAATTTCTTGGCTGTTTAATGTTTCATAGTTTTATTCGTTAAGACTTATGCTTTTAATGAGATAAACATTCTTTTAATAATAGTTATTATTGTGTTTAAGAATTAATTTATATTTCACATTTAGAAATTAATGCTATTCTCTGCTTACAGTGATTTAATGTCATTACTCGTTTAAGTGGCACCTTCAATTGTCGTATTTTTATTAGAAACGACTATTTACTTAAGTCTAAAAATTAAATTGTTTTTTTTTTTTCAAGCAAAACAAAAATTGCTCCATAATGTGTTTCTCATTTATTATGTTTCTATTTTGATTAGAACGCGATTTGATAATCGAAACATAATTTCCAAACACAATTTCAAGTTCGTTATTAACGTTTCACTCCTTCAGCACACTGTTAAAAATTAGGTGTTAAAAAGTGTTGAATTGTGAATTGTGAATTTTCACTCTAAATTAGTGTCCAGAATATTCCACACCAAACATATTCTAGACTGAAGAAAGACTGAAATCCCTTTATTTGTCTAATAATTGAAATGTATTTTAATGTAATTAATTTTAATTATTTTAGGTTCTTAATTTTCATTTGTCATAAATCATTATACTTGATGAGAAAAAAACGTACGCCGATTTTTCTACACATATGAAGATAAAACAAACCTTATTTTTAGTAAAAAGAATTCTAACCTCTAAATATTCGCTCAAAAATGATACTTTTTCAAAATTGACACTAAAATATTTCACACTGCACCCCTAAAAGCTTCACTTGTGAGATTTTTAACAGTGCAAATGATACCTTTTATAACTTTATGTCCTATTTCTTCCATACTCAATACCGCTTGTATGAATTTGTACAGGTGCACCCTTGAACATCTAAAACCATTCACCCTTGGCTTTAGTCTAACTAGCAAATACTAAGACCCAACTAATCCCCATTTGACAATCCCTTGCCAAAAATTCTTATCCCAAAACTTGCACCAAAAAACTCTACCTGCACTTTTTTATTTTTTCAATTATTTAAGTAAAAATGTTGAGTCCTTCAAACATTTAATTTGAAATAGAATTTATTCTTTCATTCTTACACTACTCGACATTTCTCCACTGGTGTCACACCGGCACTATTTTAATTACAAAAAAAATTAAAAAAAAATAAAAAGAGAAAGAAGTAATATATAAAGCAAGTAAATTCAACTCCAATCAAATAAACCATTTTTTTTCATCAAAAATCGTGATTCCCATAACCTCAATCACACCCTTCACTCCTCCTCCCCACCCTCTCCACTCCTCCACAGCGCATCAGCCTAGTTCACTCGGCGCGAAACGTCAAGAGGAACTCGCGAAAAACCTTCTCCCCTCGTCCTCCCCCCTGACGAGGAACCGGAAAAGCCGGGGCTCTTTCGAGAAAGACGTCAAGTGGTCCGCGCGGCGGCGCTCGTACCACGTGGTGCTGCCGCGATGGAGGGGCGGCAACCGACTGGAGGGGATGCCGCCCCTGGCGCGCCACTACCAAGCACAACTGGCTTTCAGTTCGAGTACGATCGTGGCACGGGATGCGTCGGTCGAGAACCACTGACTAAACGCGAGCCGCGCCAACCAGGCCACGTTTTCGCCTCAGTCGCGAGTTTGAGTGCCGGTTCAGTGTGACAAACGACGGGGAATCCCCGGAATTCTCGTGCGGGGTCGAGAGCGACGATCAGTGCAGTGTGACTGCTAGTGGTGATATGTCACGGGATACGGGATACGCCGGATAGGAGCCCGAGGACTGCGGATTTTTCGGAACACACCTTGGCGCCGAGGATGTACCCCAACGCCAGCATCAACGCGGCAGCTGTGGCAGCAGCAGCTGCGGCCCGACACCCGGTACCTAACCTTTACAGAGCGACACCATAGCTCCCCCTTTCGTCGGAAGAAAACATTAAAAAACAGGCCGAAATGGGGTCAGTGGCGCCCGGCGGCTGGCGCCGAAATTGGCTGCCACGTGTACCCAGTTTGGGCGCCACAGTGTAGAGATTCTGCAGGGTTAGACGTCTTAATTGCCGCCAAATGTCTTAAAGTAAGACACTGAGTGTCTTACATTCGGACGCCGTGCGACTAATCATCTATCTAAATACTATGGACTTTATTAAGACGCTATTGAGTGACTTAAAACGAATACAAATTAAGATGTCAGTGCCACTTTTTACAGTGCAGGAAAGATGATTTCCTGGGAGTGGGAAGTGGTCCTTTTGGAAAGAGCCTGGGAATATGAGGAGTTTTGGTTGAGAAGAAGGGAAATGTATTTTTTTGAAGATGGGACACGTTCAAAGAGATAGATGAACCTTTTTAAAGATACTTTGGAATGCTCTTTTGAAGGATTATCCTGAAGAGATAACAGTGTTCTGGTTGAACCAACAGAACAAATATCTATTATATGTATAATTTGCGGATATTATATATCTATGTGGTGAAAGTTTTCATCACATATCAATGCCTCCGTTCCAAACCGTCCCAGATCTTCAATTGCAAATGCCCAGACTCAAATTTCAGTTAGGGAACTTGCATTTGGAAATGTGACTTGGGCCAGTTTAGAACTAATACCGATAATTTATCGATAGTTTTACACTGTCAAGACGGAAAAAACCTACCAAAACTATCCATAATTAAGCCACATTAAGCATAGGAGCATCGATAGGTACAAAATACATACATACTTTGTTATGCTCTTAGGGAGTTACGAACTCTGTTGATATTTCTAATCCCAAAAAAAATTTGACAATGGAAAAAAACTGTTTGAGGGGGCTCTGCCTGGAATTGAGGAAGAACACAGTAATAGGTTGTCGTTCGACCTTTTCGAGGATTTCGGGTTCTTCGAATTCCTTTGCGCACGTGATTCACTAAGGACGCCGCCAGCAACGCCCTCTCGTGGCGTTTTCTTTCCGTCGGATCGCATCAGGCACTTTCTCCGCTTGGCTCCCGGCTGGAGATTCTCCGGGATGACGCAACGCGTCGACAAATGAGTCAGCGCGTTCGATTTCGTCGGCTTCGCGGAAAGATTGCGATTGTATCGATCGGTGTCGCGAAATGTCGCTCGATAGTCGCGACAATTGCGGCGTTTTTGCGCTCGAATTGCAGCCGGTCTTAATTAGTGTGCGCTAATCGGAATGCGATCTGCCGTCTGGGATCGCAGACGCAGGCCCGGATCGGGCCAATTTATAGCCCCGACAGATACCGCTAATGCGCCGCGAGATACGCTTTTCCATTATCGCCGAGTTCTTTCGTCATTACGTGGTCGGCTCGGGTACTTAAGAGCCATTTCTTCGGTACATTATTTTGGGGTATTAATAAATGGATTTGAAGCAGTGGAATGTTTTGGGTCGCGATAAAAATAATGAGGGAACTCGTCGTTTTTCGGTCGCCTTTTTGTCGAATTAGCCGAGCGGTTCGATAGAGAAATCAGTGGAGAGATTTTTTTTCAGTCATTTTTTTCGATTCATTTAAATTTATGTGAAAAAGTAAATGACATTATACATTATGAGTTGTTAATAAAATTGCTTTTTTTGGTTTTTCTAATTTTGGAAGGAACATTTGAAAATTTGGTCGGAAAATCGTGGTGCTTATTAACGGCGATTTCGCGTTTCGGAAAAAGGAAGCGGAACAATCGCTACGCGGAGTCGATGGCAGATAATCCGCGCTTCGTCGAGCGGTTATTAATCGCGCGCGCTTTTTCTTAATTAATTTTTCCCTCCCTTTTGGGGGCCGCGCCACTATAATTGGACGTGTCGAGGACTCGTCGCTGTTATTGCAGTGGGATTCACATCCGTCCATTGTCACGCAATCAAAAACGCGTGCTCGAATTCCGGTGACGCGCTGAATGGGCTCTTTCGCGTCGTTATCCGAACAAATTTGCAGTCCGCGTATTTATCTTTCTTCCGACGGTAATTTATTCAGTCGCCCGGTCGCGTTCCGCCGTATTGGCGCGTAGAAATAAATACCCTGATCCTGAAAAATGGATCCCGTCGGATGGCGTGTTTTGAAAAATGGACTTTCCAGTCACGAAAAACCGAGGTTTTTAATTTGGAAAATAAATTTCTATTTCGTGGAAAAATGTTTATTTTTTATGTATGACGTTTTGGGGGAAAACGGGTAAATAAGAAAGAATAAATAAGATAAAAAAACTAGTATAGTAAATAATATTTTTAGGGTAGGAATAAGAGAAAAAACTTTAAAATTGCACTTCAAATTTAACGTCACAATGAATACAGGGACATTTTTCTAGACATCCAAATCGATTATTATTTCACATCTTAAAAGTTCACTTCATTTTTTCTTCCATTTTATAACATTTCTAAGATTTTACCAAAATATTGTTCATAATGTAGGATCTTTTTGACACCGAACACTCCCATTTTCGGACTCGCGTTTTAATCGAGCGAGCGCTTCGGAGTCAAATCGTCGAAAAAAATGCAAACGAGCCGCAAGTCCGTCGCGTTCGATAAAAAGCCGGCTCGCCCGAGCGGAATGTTAATTGCGGGACTTTTTTGCGGGACTTTAATAGCGCGTCGTAAATAGCGCGGCAGCGCGGGAAAACGAAATTCGTGTCAATAGCGGGGACAGCGAAGGGGCGGGCGAAAAACGTGTGTTCCCTTTTTGGCGCGGCGAACCGATTCGCAACGCACACTGTCTTTGCAAGCTGCGCCGTCATTTAAGGTGATGTGGAACCAACCGACAAACTCTGAATTGCCGATTTCGCGCCAAAAGAAAATTTTTTTATTAGTCTATTATTTAGCATTTAGCAACACACTGCACTGAAAAAGTACATTGAAAATTTCCAGTAAAATTTACCGTAACTTTGTGGCGAAGTAGTGTGAAATTACGGTAAATATTATCATAAAATTACTTCATTTACTGAAAATTACCATTCATAATGTAAAATTACCATAAATATTGAAAATTACCATACATAATGTAAAATTACCATAAATACTGAAAATTACTGCACATATTGAAAAATTTCCGTATGTCCGGAGAAAATATCACAAATACTCTTAAAATACAGTTAAAATTGTAATATTGCCGTAAAATTTAATACTGTACGCTAAGAAGAAAGTTTTGTTATTGTAAAACATAAATTACCATATTTTATGGTAATGTTAGTAATAAAGGTCTGTTGAAAAAAATTTACATTTAAAAGAAATTTTTGTCGTTTTTATCTCGTTACAACGCGTGACTTTTTCGTTCGAATGCACCAAAAGTTTTTGGGAAGCGAAAGGTGGCTGAGAGGGCCAAATGGGTCTGGGAAAATCGCGCGCAGTGTTTACGTCGATTTCGGAATTCGGTCTTCGAGTGACGCGTTTTGTTCGGCGCACAATGGCTGCTATTCTTTCGCGTTTAAGGAGCGCTTGCGCAGGGTTCGGGCAAGTGTTCGTGCGATTCGTATCGTGAAATCGGAGGGGCACTTCGGCGGGTTTTCGCTTTTGAAGCCGTCCGGTTTTGGAGGTGCATTTTAATGAACGAAAGTGGGTCGGTTTATCTTCGGAAAAATAGGTTTTTAAGCGTTTTTGTATTAGAAAATAATCGTTCTTAAAATATCCAGGCGGTTCCGAATTCGTCTTAGATTGTCGTTGGAATGCATTTTAGTATTAAAGAAATGAAATTTAATGTCGTTGAAAATAAGTAAAGTGATTCGACGAAGAAATTATAGTTGGAATGATTTGTTGGAGTTAGGGGGTAATAATTTGATGGAGTAATTAGTATAGATGACAAAATAGTAATAAAAAGGCAAACGATTTATTACAGTATAAAAATACTTGAGTGAGTAATGGAGATGTGTTGAGGACAAAGAAAACAATGTAATGAATGAATATCTGGAATTTTAAGTGTAGGTTTTTTATGCCAATGTTTTCTGTTAAGCTTTTTTTCTAGAACATTAGTTTTCAACTAACTTTCATATTTTCTATGGCATACCTAATTCATGGTAAATGAGTTCAGAAGAATAATGTTTTGCAGCTGTCTTTGTCCGTTTTTGTCCAAAATAATCTCGGATACTTATCTGAAATTTGGAATATCTTTTTGACAAATAGTACACACGTTTTAAAAAAAGTCAGGTCTTACAAGAATTATCTTGAACCTTTTTGAGTTAAACTGACTCACAAAACAAAAAAATTTTAAGCCTACATTTGTGGAAGTCCCATAAAGGTGTACTTTTTTTTACAATTTCTTCACTTACTACCTTTCTAAAAACTGCATTTTATTTGACGAAGAAAACGATTCCGTTGGATTCTCATAAACGATAAACTGATTCAATAATTAGTAAAGTATAACAGAAAAAAACCTTTTTTTATTGGAAAACACAGGAGGCAATTTAAAAATATTCCACGCAAAATTTAATATTCCGAATTTACAGGAATTTGACGCTAAGTTTATCCTGCTAGTAAGAACGGCAATCGTAATCCGATTAATGATTATTTACACTACCTTTTTGGTAATTACATCGTTCTTTCATCCGATTTGACTACGTTTCCATTCACCTATCTGTCCTTAAATAGTCAAAGAGATTAAGGTTCTTTCTTTCCCTATTGTCCGAAAAATTCCGTAAAATTATACAAAAACCAGATTTTATAATATATTACGGAATTTCTTGTCTCGAACCAAATTATAAAATATGCATGACCAGACCATTGAACCGACGCGACGTTTTTCAATACCGATTTTTCTTTCACTGCAAAGCCCGTCGTTTTTCAAGATCGCCAATTGAAGTGCGTAACGAAAACAGGGCGGGAAAGTGTCGGCACGCTGAATGGCCCTACGACTGAAAAGGCCCGACAATGGTCGGCAAACAAGCGCGCAGGTCAGCGTTTTTGGCACACCTGTGTTTATATTTGACGCGACGTATCGCGCCGGGCGATCGGCGCATTTTTCGGCGCGCACAATGCCGGGCATTTTTCGAAGCGCTTTTGACAAATCGGCGCCGCGCCGAGCCGTAAATCGCGCCAGCCAGCTCCTCAAACAATTTGGCTAATTCGCCGGGCGGAAAGGGGCCGGTGACAGTTTCGGGACGAGAGGGGAGATGGATCGACGCGATATTTTCCGCGCTAATTTCGACGGGCCAAGTTTGCCGGGTTTTTGCGATAGTGCCGGCGCAGATGTCCCGGGGAGATTTAGAGCCTATCTGGGTTGATGGATAAAAATGGATTTTGGGAAGGAAAAGTTTGTGGAATAAAATGTTTAAAAACATTTTCTTGTTTTCGTAACAAACATTTTAAAATATTTTATTATACACACAATTTTGCAGAAGCGCAATTTTAAAAATTGACAAAACCGATTTTTTCATTGCAGTGTTTTATTCTTTGAACCATTGATTTGAACATTATAAATAAAAAATTTTGTCGCTACTGGGATAAATTTCCGCGTTTGTAATTGGTCGCCGGGAAAAGGCGAGAAATGACGGTTATCGCTCGGAATGAACGGATCGGTCGTTTTGGCGCCGGCAAAATTGGAACCGGGCGCATCGTGTTTTGTTTCGAAACTGTTATTTGCGTTATGATGCAGCGGGAGAAATCGAGTTAGGTGAAATGAGAGATAAAATTGGTCGACGCGGGACAGTTGTTTCGAATGGAAAGTTCAGGCGCAGTCAGCTGTTGGTTTTTTCGGAACGAGCATCTGGAGGCCGAGTTAAATAACCGGCCGGGCGTTTAAGGAGATTCAGTTTGGGTACTTGCGAACGGTCTAATCGCAGCGCCGACTCGTTGTTTCGGCGCACGAAATGATTTGGAAAACAACGCTCGTTGCAGAAACGAAACGCTCGTAAGGCGCGCGACCGACAAAGAGGCGGATCAATATTGCAGCAACTTTTATTTTCCGTACGCGCACGTACAATTAAACGGAACGAACGCTGCAAAGGGAAATATCGTTAACTTCGTTAAACGAACAAGCGGTAATTGCATGTGCAAAAATCTGCAGCGAAAGAGATACGAGTGAAACGGGAAAAAAGGAAAAAAGCTTATTCAAATGTCAGACACTACTTCAAAGGACGTTTGGATGCAAAATGCATTTCGGAACTGCACATTTCATGCGAGAATCGCTCCGAAAAAGCGGAATCCCATAACCGTTGCGCCGAAATATCTTTAATCCCCGGCGAAAAATGCCGAAACTCCTCTTTATCGGCCCCGCGTCCCCGATTAAGCCTTTTTAATAACAGCCGCGATAGCCGAAATCGTCGCCGAAAATGCAGCGCCATCTCGCGCCCGCCTCCCGTTGCGCATAAATTTGGCTCGCGTGCAAAAAACGCGCGATAAACCGGGGCGTTCTCGTATAAAACGATAATAACTGGCGTGTATCTTGATTTGCCGCGGCGGCGGCGAAATAATTCATACGGCAATTTTATAATTCCCGTCGAAACGCAACCGGTCGCGCTAATCGGATTGGCCGGCTCGCGCGCCGCTTTTTTGCGCGCTTTGTTGTTTTATTAACACGGCCTCCTCTCGTTATGTTCTAATGACCATATCCGTCTGCAGCGCGATCGATCCGTAGAAAGCTCGTTATGGTGGCGAGTAAGCGCCCGCGTGTGTACATACAGCGACAAAAGTATTTCATTCAAGTCAACAGGCGCCGGGGCTCTCGAGTTCGCGATCGACACAATGCCAGAGATGAGTTTCGAGGCTGCTAAAAGTGGCTGGGGACCGATGAAACGTAATCCAGTTTATGTTACGGTTATGTTCGCTCTGGCGTGGAGATTTGAAAGTGGCGGAAAATTTGTGAAAACGATTTTTCAAGAAGGGTTTACGCGAAAATTGATATATATGGATGTACATATATTCATATAGGCTGGAATTATTGTTATATATATATGTTTGCATACGATACATGTCATATATATGTACACATATATGTACATATTTAGGAACATATATAAGTTTATTTGGGAAAGATAAAAAATGGAGCAAAGTAGAAAAATGGATTGAAAATTATGAATACACTAAAAAATGTACGGCCAAAACTTCTTAGATTTACTGTATTATGAAAAATACAATTAGAAGTACACATAAAACGTATTCGAACTTTAAAATAAATTCTAATAATACTTTAAAGTACTATGGTGTAATACCCATATACGGCATGGTCAAATTGTAAAACTAATTTTGATACAATATTTTTGTCGTTTAATTCTGGGAAAAGTTTGTAAAGGAAATTCAATATTTAGTATAACCACAAAACGTGATGATCCCAAAATTAGAGTATCATATTGTAAAATGTTTACAGCACAGAGAATACAGTTGACATTTGAATGTCATCTGTGTTCGCAATCACAAAATTATAGGTGTTGTAAATAATCATAAATTTACATGTGTTAAGCATACTATGCTTCAACGCTTACGGCTACTGTACCTGAGGAATTTCGTCTCGGCAAATAAAGGTCGCTGATGGAGAAGATAAAACGAGTGTTTACAATAAATGCAAATAACAGAAATGCAGTTGTGAGCGTCGAGGAAAGCATATTTCTTCAAGCCAGCGCTGATTTATTGCGTTAAGCGCGTCAAACTATCAAGATTTACGGTGTCTTAATTTTTCGAAAGAGACTGTCCGGATTTCGGTTTCCCAACCGCAAGTACTTATTTGCTTTCCGGGGTTTTACGTCCGGGATTGCCGGCTGCTAATTTGCTGACGTCATTTTACAATGTAATTTCACGTTTCTGCAATATACACAACACTGATTTCTATTTTCAACAACCTCTTCCGTTCTGGGAATATTATCCAGAATATTATCGTGAATATTACAAGAAATACTTGCTCTGAAAGGCTAGATTTATATCATCAAAATATATATCATAAAAATGTCGAAGAAGATCAATTTTTTTAACATGCCACTTTTGTTTATATGAACAAAGTTCGCTATGAAAAATGGCAATTTCGGTCGCACCATTATGAAAGTAATTTCATGAGAAATATTTTTTATATTTTTTTATATTTAAACAGTATTTTTCTTAATCATAATTTCAATTTGGATTTGACTATGAATTTAACTCCGGTTTCCCACTTCGAATTTCCCGATATATCTATATTAAATTTCACCCCCCCCCCCTAGAAAATCACCTCCGAGTACTTTTATGCGCGTGCGAGCAACGGCACGATGCACCTGCGAGCCAGATAATGCGTCGCCGGTAATAGCGGCGAAGTTAAGTCCTAACCGAAAGAGGAAGTGGGTTACGCTTTTGACGTGTGTGTGCCGGCGAGTGACATATGGCGCTGATATGTTTCGATCAAACGTTTACACGGAAATAACTGGCCCCGGCGGCGCAGCCATTAAACCCGCGGCGCGCTCGCTTTGCCGCTTTGATAGCGGCGACTGTGTCGCGCTCGCGAATCGTTTTATGGCTCGCTTTGCCGGCGTCGCGTCGTCCGATTTACGGCCCAGCCTTTAACGTCCGATCGTTATTTCGCCGCGCCATTAACCCGTCGCCCGTTTTTCTTTGATCCCGCGGAACGAATTTCCGGTCGCGAACCGTTTTCTGCTCCACGCGGGGAAAAATTAAATCTCGTTGCAGTAGGGATGTTTCTAGAGTACAGGCAGACTCATTTTAGTCTGAGTACAATGCACTTGTCTGTGTAAAGTCGGATGTTAAACTTTGGTTAGATCAAATTTCCCTTGATCGAGTTCCATGGTGAAATTATTGATTTTATTCATACCGAATTTCCATGATAGATGTCTAGATTTTACTCAGACAGATTCCAGACATCATGGAAATTCAGTCTGGTTATAGACTGGTATCAGTTTGGATGAAGTCCAGAATTGATCCAAATCATGGTAAATGGATAACAGCTTAGCATCAGTTGGGAGGAAGTCTAGAGAATCCAATCCAGATAAGAGTCTGGCGAATTCTAGATGAAGTCTAGAATTCGATCATGGAAAGTCAATCTGGATAATATTCTGGCATCAGTTTCAATGAATTCAATCTGGATATATAGTCTGGCATCAGTTCGGATGAAGTCTAGAATTTATCCAAATCATTGGAATCCAAACTGGATAACAGCCTAGCATCAGTTTGGATGAAATCTAGGGAATGCCATCTAGATAAGTCTAGCATCAGTTTGGATGAAGTCTAGAATTCGATCATGGGAATCCAATCTGGATAAGAGTCTGGCATGAGTTTGAATGAAGTCTAGAATTCATCATGGAAATCCAATCTGGATAATAGTCTGTCATCAGTTTGGATGCAGTCTAGGGAATCCAATCTGGATAAGAGTCTGGCATCAGTTTGGATGAAGTCTAGAATTCATCACGCGAATCCAACCTGGATAAGAATCTGAACACAATCTGGATTAAGTTTGGATTCATTTCAAATAATGCCAAATGTTATCAAGTCTGATGCCAGATTGCAGGCAGCCTCTTTTCCGTCTGGAATTGCCATGGTCTAGACTGCATCTAGACTGGTGTCACTAGATCTATTTTGTCACGCGATTTTTTTGCAAACAAAACGCGTCGCGCGCCACTTTGTTTGCGATTTGCGTGACCCGTTTAACGGCGCTTGCAGTCTGCTTCGATTTATTTGCCCGGCAGATTGCAAAACGCACGGGACAAATGCCGCGTATCAACATTGCCGTTATAATTCACGAGCGCCGGCGCGGTTCTGCAGTTGGCCAATCTTCGGCTCGCGACGTCACGCGGAACGAACCCGGCAAACAGTCGCCGGAAATGTTGCGACGACGGTGAACGTGTCGTCGGCTTCGGAGCGGAATCGTCGCTGATTTACTTCGCGCAGTTTTCGCTGGGAGAACATTTCGTTCGGTCTTAATAATGTCTCTGGTGGAAACATTTATTAAAACCCAACAGAATTCGTCTGTTTGCAAATAATAAAAAAAGTACCTGCGAAATATCTAACTTTTCTTTCTGAATTGTGAATGAAGATAGAATTGTAAGAAAATCTGATGAAACATTTTCCATTTTTATTATTCAAATTTCGGACTATTGTAAATAGTAGTGAGTTCATAAATGAACCTATCTATTGATTTGTTGGTCTTCCTCCGAAATTCGGTACGGTCATCTGGAGAGCTTGAAACATGTTTAGACCTGGAAAAAGGCCATTATCAGGGAAAATCGACAACCTTAGTTGCCATCTCAAGTGACGTACGAACACGATGGCAGGTCGTTCTTTCCGAGACAAATTACCATTCGTAGCGCGCTTTCCGTGAAGCGAACAATGCGCCCCGGTTAGGTCACCGATTGTAAAAGGTGCGAGGATAATTTACAAGCGGGGTTCCTCGCTTCAAATCGTCGTAAAAGTGAAAACGCGGCGCGCCGTTCCTCGACGCTCAAGTGGTCGATCATTATGGATTACCAGCTGAAATTCGCCGCTCACTTTTTCTCCCGGTGTCGTAAAGCACGACTCGTAAAACAATCCGGGACCGCAATGTTTGTTTGCCTTGGAAATCCCGGACAAATGACTGCGGTTCGAATCCGCGGAACGCGCTGTTTAGCGCCCGGTAAAGTCTGCTTTCGACCTCGATCGGAAAACTATCGATTGCAAACTTTCAATCCGAGAGATCCGACTTTCGCCGCCGAAATGACTGTGATGACAATCGGGAAAGGGAAATAGAGGCTCTTCGAAAAATGTCAGATGGATTTTTCTTTCGGATGAGAGTTCCGAGTAAGATTAGCCTAGTTTTTCGTTAGATGATAGCCAATTATGCTTAAATTAAGTTTAAATGCTAATTTTGCTGATTGGACTGTAGACTATAGTATTTTATTTCAATAAAATAAAAAAATTTTTTTTTCGAAAAGTATATCCCGCATGAGAAATATCGTTTGACACGAAAACGTCATTGCGCCATCGCGAATCCGGCTGGCAAACAAGTGAATTTGTCTACAAGTCCGGGCGAAGTAATGGCCGAGCGCTCGCGCTATTTGCACAATGAAGATTTATAATGCGCACCAATTACACCGTAACACGCTTCGCTCGCTCATTCCACGACGTAATTCATCTCGAGTAATTACCAATGCATATTGCGGTCGCTGCGGCGAGCGTGGTCGTGCGTACGAGTAGCCCTCGAATTTAGCCTCGTTTCGATTTCAATTTCACTGTAATCCCGCCGCAGCCTTCCCCGGTGCCTCGTCGTGATACCGAAGACAATTATTAGGGGAATTCCGTTGCTCCGCAGCGCGGCTCAAATTGTCGAGCATTTTCATAAATCCGCCTATCCCATTTTCGCATTGGAACGCTGAATCGACGTGACGTTAACCTCGATGTTTCACTCCCAGAAACCTCAACTTCTTCATATATATCTCGTTTTTCCTGCCTATAATAAAAATCGTTTGAATGTTGTTGTTTGAAATTACCCAATGAAAAATAAAAATGAGTCACGATAGTGACTCTGGCCAAGTAAAAAATGTGAATATTAAATCGTTTTAATGTAAATATGGTCTAAGAGAGATAGTTGTCATAAGCTTTTTGATCATTTTGTGACCAAATTTGGATTCAAATCTAACCGTAAAATATCTCACTCAGATTCTTTTTTCACCCGGGATACAAAAGTGCTTGAACAATCCATTTCATCGAGAGTAACCTTTTTCTCTAATTTTTTCGCAACTGACAATTTCAGTGCAGCAATTAAACCGGTCGTGCGATTTGCCGCGTTCGCGCGTAATTTTCATAAACAACCGTGAATTGAAAATTAATCAGCCGACGCGGGCGCACTCGTCCGGCGCGGCCGGATAACGCGCGATGTAAAGCTAATTCGTTAATAATTATAATACGTTTTGCCGGGGTGTAGCCGGCGCGCGCAATAATTGCGATTGTTTTGGCGGCGCGCGGTAATTATTGTGCCCGCGTCGCGTGACAGGCGGCGCTCGATTAATTAAACGATATTTACGCGGCTAATTCGGCGCGCAAAAGTGGCGCTTTCTGGGCCGTCCGGCCGGCGCGCAGATGGCGCGACCGTCGAGCCGGAAGCACGCTCCGCAGCGCCGCCGAAAGGATATTGAAGACATAAAGTTTATCGCGCGATAAAAACCGACAGCGGCACGGCCGATCATGCGAATTTAATAATCATCGTGAAACCCGCTGGTTCCGAATTTACGCGCGGATTCTCGGCTCGTAAACTTGTTGTTTCCGGTACAAAGAATTCAGGTTCATTGAGGTTATGCGATGCTTTTATTAAGAAACATTAAACATTTTTAATAGATTTTTTTGTTGAATTAATAAAATTACTTTTTATATAAAAATACTCAATTTCGATCCAATGTCGAAATTTGAAGTGACTGTAATGTTTCTGTATTACAAACCCAGGAAAAAATATTTTGGACATACATAAAAAATACATTAATGATACCAAAATATTGCCCAAATGATATTATAAA
>JABFPB010002168.1:0-21211 GCA_022817645.1 Ceratoteleas bidentatus
TCAAATAAACCGACGCTAGTTCGTCATAGATGGCGCTCGCGTAGTTCGAAAACAGCTGTTTTCCTAGTCTATTATGCAAAATTCGGGCTTATTTGGTTTAATGGAAAAATCTATGCATTCCTATTAGAAAATGTAGGCCTATAAATTTATATTTGTTTTTATCCAATTTTCCTATAAGCATTATAGTTTCTAATAGTTTCTATATCAGTATTTTTGAACAGGAGGATTTTCAATTTTTTTATGTTTGAAATTTACAACTTCGTCCAAGATTCTGTTCCGGCGTCAGTCGCACTATGAGCTCCCAGCTATCTTCAGAAAGATCAGCGACCTGGAAACTCTGGAAATACCCTCGAATCTTATTCCGAAATGGAAATAACCTGAAATTTCACGCTGAAGCAGGAAATTTGAAAAAAACAAATGTTTAAAGATTAATTTCTGAACGTGGGTTTTTCAATAAAAAATGTTCAATAAAGTATTTCAAAACAAATCGAATTAAAAAAAATGTTTTTAACAGACGAAATTGATCATTTGGTTCTATGTTGTGTGGGATATTACATGGTAACCAAAAAAATCATCCTGGAAAAATTAGATTTTATGACTTTAGAAAACCTGGAAGTTAGGATTCGCAGGACGAACGAAAACAAAATCCTGTTTTTAAACAATAAATTGTTGAAAAACGCAATAAATTTCACAACGAAAACGTGTTTCTACGTCTAGTAAAATTGCACATTTTTATTGAAAAAGGTGTACAAAAGATTTTTTATTATAATAATTACTGTCGGTTTGTTTTATTTGCGCCATTAATGTTTGTTTCATAAAAATTCCGCTCGGCTTAAAGGCTATTCTGCTGTTGCTAATAGCCAAGAATTTTGATCAAGAATTTCGCTGGACATCCTGTAAAATTTATTAAAGTTATTTTAAAGTGGCTTTGTTTGTTGAACAACACCTGCAGATATGCGAACTTGAAACCATAACGCTCGTTGCATATATATTACGACGATTTATCATTCAAAATTTACTAGATTAATTTAGCTTTATAATTTACATAATTAAAATTAATTCATTGATGAAAAACATCTCATGTTTTTCATGAAAGTATTAATAACAATTTTCGTCGAGGGAAAATAAAGTAAATCAATTCTTTTGATTTATTCATTTTTTGGAAGTAGATTATGAGTTAACAAAAATCGTAACATTTAAATGTTACAAACTTCATTATGGATATTTTTCGGATGTCGCAACACTGTTTATTTTGTTGTATTTTAGTTGTTTCTTTTCGGTTAGATTTTTGTGTATCATATATACGTTATGCTAATTTATCATTTCTGTTTTATATATAACGTAACAGTAAAAGGTATATCCCGTTGACTCGATTAAATAAATAACTTTAAACTCAGCAACAATGAGATTTATTCAGATACATCGTCGCAAATACTAGCGCGTAGCTCATTGCGCGACTAGCTTTGTTACTCAGGATTTTCCGTGGGCGGTATTACTACGGGAGTTCTGATAGGTTAGCCTCTTGGTGCAGAGAGCTCTACAGAAATTCTGAGTAACAAAGCTGGTCGTGCAATGAGCTAACTTTTGCGGTGCTGTTTGTTTATAAATATCACTGTTTTTGTGTTTAAAATGGTACTTTCAACTTTGCGAACCTGCAGTGAATCATTCAACAAAGTCATGAAATTTTATGTACGATTATAAGTTAAATTTAAAGGTGCTAATGTTTGGG
The DNA here is from genome assembly GCA_022817645.1 of Ceratoteleas bidentatus. Lineage (NCBI taxonomy): Eukaryota > Metazoa > Arthropoda > Insecta > Hymenoptera > Scelionidae > Ceratoteleas > Ceratoteleas bidentatus. The sequence goes on from JABFPB010002168.1 coordinate 1,730, forward strand.
TAAAAAGTTAGAGCGGAGATTATTTATAAACAGATTTTTTACATAAAATTTTGTTGACGCATGGCACTAACGCTAAATTGGCACATCTACCGTTATAGGAATGGAGAATTAGAAAATGTTTGAACAAGTCGGAAAAGGTCTGGTACAAATTCTTGTGCCAAAATGAAGACATAGAAACGCATCACAATCGATCAAAAGGAATCAGTTTTGTTGGAAAAATTGTTTAATTGTGCAACGCAAGTAGACGTATGTTTCATAAAGCCAAAGATGACTAAGATTAGATACGTGCAAAAATGTATTAATAAGCAAATATTATTTTTATTGCTCCTGATTGCCGTAATCCTGTCCGCAGTGACTTTGGTTTTTAAGAGAATGGATGGAGTTTGAGTCATCTTATATGCAGCAAAAAATTTGTTAATTGATACTTTAATCATATAATTAACATTTATTTCATTAATTTGTAATTAAAATAATTTCTAAAATAATTTTATATATACGAGTTTGCTCTAAACGTGAAAATGACTAATTACTCTACATTTCCAACATTTTGCTCAGTGGTATTATTTTAGTTATTTAAACAAATCTTTCCTCGGCTTAAAACAGCATGATCAAATATTTATAATGTTTTGTCGATAAATTATGCACGCCGACTGCAAATTCTGAACGAGATTTAATTTTATAATTTAATTATAATTTTACTTTATTTTAAAAACAAATCTTTTCTACAATGTACCTTAAAGTAACTTGTTCATTGTATCAACAGACTCTAAGATTTCTTAAAGTAGTGTTCCCATTTCGTATTTAAAAACTACGTTTCTCTAGGTTTAATGTACAGTATATTGTTCAATTATTACCAAATATTTCAATCCAATAAATGGCTGTTGAAAAGAAAAATTATAGTCTCTCATTAATTAAGCTTTACAAATGAAGAACGAAGTAAAATAAGAAGAGATTTAGCATTTAAAATAACGTCTGTAACATCTGTTTTACCGAAGATAGATCGCCGATTTCTCGAAACCGAAACACGTTTATGGTTCCGAGCAAATCATCCTTCATCATCAAATAAGTAGTCATCCATTCAGATCTTTTATCACACAGCCCAATCGCTCTTTCCAACATTGACAAATATCTTTTCGCAGTGCACCTTTAAACTCGACCTCAACCCCCATGTAGACCCTTCAGCAAGGTGGTTGCTGAACCTTGAAAATTTGGACTAGTCTCTTGAATACATCCGAATTCCATACAATATGTATGCACTGCAGTGCGAAATTAAACGAAACTAAAGTTCTATTGTTATTTTGATCAAACTCATTTCCAATCATTAGGTTTCGTAATTGTGCAAATATAACACCCTCGTTTTATTATTAAAAAAAATTAATATTATTATTTTGCATGCGGCACGAGAATGTAGCAGACATTTCTGTCGAAACTTTAAACTTGTTCAATTATAAATTTTTTCATGTCTCTTAAACGAATTAAATGCAATTTTTAGAATATACATAAATAATTAATATATTATGCACTAAGATGAGTACAACATTTTCCATTACTAGTGCTTGTACAATTTTTTTTCCAGGAATTGAGTAGGAAAAAAACGAAACTTTACTCCTAGGCGGAATCCGCTTTTCAAAGGAGTGAAAAGAAGGTTTACAATTGCAATGTCATGTTATTCAATATCGTGTAATAAATTGTATTGTGTAATTGAATATAATGGGGTTGTTTTTGAAAAAAAAAATCGGGAACATTAAATATCATACAATTTAGGAAATAAGAATAACGTAAAAAATAATATTTTCGTTATGATTCTTCCTGAAACAATCTAAAATAAACTTTTCTAAAGATCTGAAGTAATTTTTCATTATAGTTTAAATTGTCTGCATATAATAAGCGCCAGTGACCATTTCATTGTCATCATAACCGCCATCACCATCACATCATAAATGCCAACCAAAAACTATCAAAAGCGCCAACGAAGAAAAAGATAGATAAGGTGACAGTAGTAGATAAGAAGTTAGATGAGTCTGATCTGACGCATATGATGGGCGATAAGGTGAACCTGGCGCTTTTGATAACACCGGTTTAAATAAGTTTTCAAATGATTGGTATCTATTAACTAGCTTTACTTTTAACTAGAAACTGTGACTGCCTACTACTTTAAGGAGAGGTTCTTTTGATTCTGGCTGAAAAGTAGGCAAAGTTATGTTATTAAAAAAATGGAGTTCTGAGTATATGTGAATTCATAAAACATTGCGCCAAAACGTTAAGGCCTCACTCTCTGATCGATGATGAACTGAAACCAGAAATATTTTGCAAATTGATAGCTGATTTGTGTCTTACACCAAAATATAATGAAAATAGACAAAAAGTGCCAAGTTATGGGCTTTAGAAAAAAAAGTGTTTTTTGACCTCATCTTATTAAAAATATTAAATATAATTTTGCTGTCTTTATTTTAGATTTAAGACCTACAAACAAGTGTCCTCTTCAATCTGGATTTTGTAGAAAGTAAATTGGACGAATGCTCGACGTAAGGCAAAAAAAAGATTTTGAGAAAAACGCGTTTAAAATTAGAATAAAGTTAATATTAGGTGAATGCTGGTGCTTTCAAGACGATGTAGCGTCATCAATTTGTGTCGAATCAAAAAATCTGTTCGAGCGCTCTATATACTAGACACTTGTAGCTTTAATAAATATTTTAAAAAAAATCGATTTCTAGAAAACAAAATCATAAGAACCTCGTCTTAATCGCGTTGATAGGGTATTCAAAAAAATCGTCTAGCGATCAAGAAAATCGTTAAACAATTTTGGATGTCGGACTTTTAACACATTATTTATTCGAAGTTTGAAGTAAATTCGATGTAAAGGTAAATTTTTACAAATATTCAGTCCAAACAGATTTGTGGATTGTCAGTTATATGATAATGTCCCCGTGCATGCACCTCGAAATGGCGAAACTTCTAATTCGGTAACGGTTTTTCTAAACGAGAATGAAAATAACGACGATAAAATGAATATTAAATTTGTTCGAGGATGAACTAAAAATGTCGATAAATGTTTCATTTGTATGACTCAAAGTACGATTTACGAAAAAAAGATAAGATTTCGACTTTTTTTCTTTACTTTAGCACAAGCATTGGTAAAATGTCTCCAAGAAAAATGTGCATCGAATGTAAAAGAAAGTACACAGGATATTTTGGAATGGATGTTTGCGGAAATTATCTTTCATTCTTCAATAAATAACGTGTTAAAAGCTTTCCATCCATCTATTCCCTTCATCCTCAAAAACGTATTTGGTCCTTTCTATACTTTTACGGACAAATCGTCAAAAAATATTGTTCGCGTCACGGATGAAGAAGATAACTCGTGCTACCTATCAAATTTAAATTTGCCCTCTACCCAATTATCCATTCTAAAAAAATCTTATCTCACCGAGATCGGAATCCAGTAATCACAAGCGGAATATGCATTCAAAAGACATATGAAAGGAAATCCGGTAACCGTAAGTGGACAGATTCTCAAACCGACACGTTCCTCGACTTCGCTCTCTTTAACCCATTATCTGTAAAGCGCCTCAAATCGTTTATGGGTGAGGTTAAAATGGAAATAGTGTACATGTGTTAGTGCTGACATTTGAAAAGCATTGGTGGGCGGGAACTATCGTGTAATGGTGTGCAGAAAAAATGGTGGAGGGGATATGAAAGTACAGACAACCGGTTAAGTTTCATTTCTCAGCCAAGAACCGCAATCCACTCACGATTACCGGGATCTTCTTATCGTCAATATCTAGCTCCCAGAAGACTATATTCTTATCGCATTTTTAAAGTCTCTATCACATCCTCCCGAAATTTGAAAACTACCATTTCCGAAATACCCTATTGACCAAAACTTGGTAAACCTCCCTTCAAACGCACGCCTCTAACTCCAACTGATTCGCCGAACTCGTCTCGCCACGCCAATCCCGCGCTCTCGAACGCCCGGCAGCGCGCAGCTTCGACCGCGCGCGCCAAAGTCGGCCGTGCGACTGAGTGATTTGTTGTCACCCTGTAACGTGCACACGAATTGGCGCCGACAGGTCGTGTGATAGCCCCGTTACGTCACAGACGGAACAACTGGTCGCCGATGGCAAGTAGGCGAGGGAGGACGGCGGCGCGGAAGATGGAGAATTCCCGGTTCCGCGGGACCGCGCGGGGGTCGGCCGCGTGCGAGCGAGACGAGTGGGTAGGAGCGGCGGGGGGCGCGGGGGGACGCCGATGTATACAAAACACAAGGTCACGAGTGCTGCTATAGGTTGCCGGGTATCTCTGTAAACACGTACTGACGTAGCACGTGCCACGTCGTTACCACATCGGTGGGGCGGCGTCCCCCCGCGCCCCCCTCCCCCGCCCCCCGGGCCGCGCTTCGGCGGCATCGTGTGCGCGCTCTGCGCACACCTCGACGAGCCTCTCCATTGACCCACTGACTGCCGCACGCGCTTCTTTTATTTCGACCGATACCCTTTTGAACGCACCCGTGACGGGGGAGGGGGAGGTCCCTGGGGAGGCGCGGGGAGCTGGGGTGTTTGATCAGATGGCCGAGGGGTTGGTGGAGATGGAGTGTGGGGGAAGGTGGTGGTTGGATTGGAGGTACCCTAATGACAGGAAATATTTTGAGTTCTGAGAATATCCCGAAAGTAGGAGGGAAGCTTGTTGGTGTCGGAAATGAGATGTACTAATGACACATACCCCTTAAATCTACGTTCATCTACGTAGATTCGTGATCAAGAGAAGAGATTTAGGGAGATTTGGTAGATATCCTGATCTTCTATGGAGAATCTCTGGAGAAATGTGTGAAGAAGTGTGGTTGAAAGAGTTTGAGAGAATTTTGAGTAATTCCTGTAAAGAAATCATTAGAAACCAGTAGGATTAATCTATTAGGATCTATGCGATTTTCGACCAAAATATGTTAAAATTGTCATAGTTTGTCATAGAGAATATTTAGAGCAAGTTGCTTCTTATTTTGCATTATACTCCTGGCATGAAAATGCCAGTGTTTGTTTCAGAATTAGATTGTTTCGTTAGTACATTTAGAATATTCTGATAATGAAACCTATAATATTTTGTGTCATTAGGGTAGGCTTGCGAGGGAAATTGAAGTTATATGAAAACGGAACAACAAGGGTAACTGGCGGAGCTGTATTATTCTTTTAGACGATACTTATAAAGAATGTCAATCACTCGCGGACATAAAATTACATAGAAATATATATAGATATCTATTGATCTTCATCTATCCGATCAATTGATCTGATCATACATAATACAACTGATCAAGATCAAAGGAAAAATAAAAAAATTCCCTTAATTCTTATTCTTAGTATCAATATGTTTTATGCGGGGTTTTGTCTATATCGTGTTAAATATGCAGTACGCAGTAAAACTTTACTTTGAAATTGTAGCCAATTTCACTTCTTAGTTAAACAGCGACCAGTTTTTGACACCATTCAAGCGGTGTCAAAAACCTGCTGATACCCAATATCCAGTAATATATTTCACTCCGAAATTTTTACTACGTAGTCCTAATGGTACCTAACAACTTTTCACCCTCTTTAACAGAAAAACACTAAAACCCTAAATCTACTTAAATTCACTTATATAGGTACAAGCCGTAATAGTCCAACACTGTAAAAACCGGGTGTCTAATTTTAAGATACTCTGATAAAATAGATGCAAAAGTGTCTTGAATCAAGACATTTTTCACGAAATTTGACACCATAAATATCTAAACATCTAAAAATTAGACACTTACAAAGCTGCATTTTTTCTGGTGAAGCAATTACAACTTATCATGTTTTCCAAATCTATTTCATTAGAGCCAATAAGAAAACTTTTCTGAAACTGTCGATTTGGCATTCATGGGTTGGTGAGTAAATCTCACAAATATACAGGACTGATTCTTTAAAACAACTTTATTTAATTCAGAGATGCCATGTTAACTAAAATAAAAATCGACTAATTCCAACAGCCGAATATATATAACAGTCATTTTATTTTTTCAGTGCATTGAACCAAGTTTGGAAATAATGGTCTTTTCAATTCCATGGACACTACAGATCTTTTGCAAGCTGTGGATATTTTGAATATCTGCAGTAAACAATGAATCCATAAATGGACCATTTGCTTTACAAAAATTGGGTTACTATTGACGCATAGCAGTGGTCGAAGCGGGACCTGCAGTATAGCGCACGTAAAAGGTCGAAATTTGATCCTTTGTAGTCGAATGCTGTCTGTATAGTACAAATAGGGCAGACCTGCTTTATGATCTTGACTTTTAATGGCTTATTCGTTTCGAATAAGCCTCAAACATTTATTTATTTCTCAAAAGTTTAATATTGTAAGATTTTCAAAACTTTTTCGATTTTTAAGTAAATACTATTAAAAATATTTTGAAATTCAGATTATCAGTTTTGCAGAGATTCTTGTAATCTCGAAGAACTATGTAGAGATTTTCAGATAATTTTCCAGGTATTATATATTTCCGAATGACAATCTGTTTAGTTAAGGTAAGAAAAAGTCGCCCAAGAGTTGCAACTAATTAAAAAATTGTATTTCATATTTTTATATTGCAGGTTTTATGGTAAGTTTCTCTTAAAGTCTTCAAAAATAATTATGCACATTTTGATGAAGTGGACACTGAAAAATGTATCCAGTTCTTCTAAAGTGTTCTTTTTCCATCAAGATATAAAGTTTCTTCAAAATCTACGTACATTTATTATCCCCAATGTATTCAACATAAAAAAATCTTTCTCTACAATTGTATTTCACCATAAAAAGCTTTCTAGCAGAGATTTTGACCAAGTGGTGAAAAATGATGACAAAACCAAATAGTCATAGTTTTCGTCAGAATTGAAATACCCTTTTAAAATTGAGCAATCAAAACGTGATAGAGCACCACATGATTGATGAAAAGGTTTACAGTGTAGGACTGTTGCTGGATTTTTACAGCAGGTATTTTTGGCGTTGCAGGAAAAAGACTCCCATTAATCTTCGCTGCTGCGCAATGTGCCAAAACAGCTTGATACACCTCCACCGTCGCCGGATATGAAGTCGATCCAGCGCTAATGGAACGAAATTGGAAACGCAACGAAAATCATAATGCGCGAGAAATAACGTTATAGAAATAATCGATAAAGGAATAGCACTGTAAACAAGTCAGCGATTTAACAGCAACTTCAATGCAATAAATTACAATTTATCCATGCAGCGAAACTGATATGAAAATAATGTTGTTCGCGTTGAAAACCAAAGAATTGGGTATTTTAAGGACATGCGAATTCCGGGGAAAATTAGCCTTTGGAACCTTCATTAACTCGTTTTGAAATCCGAGCCGAAAGATCGCTTTGACTACGAGCTGTTAATTGAAAAATGACGATGTTAATTTCCAATCAAGGCGATTCAATTAGAAATCCGTTTGCACCTGCTTGATTCATCGACTAATTTCCTGTAATATATCTGTCTCGATTCGATCGATAGTTATGGCGGAGTTTATCATCATTGCTGCAAATTTTCGAGGCTTTGAGTAATTAACTTTTTCAGCGTACGACTTTGACTTATAATCGATATTTTTATGTTTCACATTTTGCTAACAGTGACGCTTTTTGGGTACTTTTCATTCACAGGAATCCTCTGCTTACATATTGTTTAACGATTTTTTAAACATGTTTAATATTAGAAATTTGTTTCATTTGTGTTTACATTATAATTTATGTATTAATAAAAAAATTGTTTTTGAAATATGTATGGCACTTGGATTTTTTATTTCACTTATTTCTACGAGAAATTAATTTAATTTTCTTCTTAGTCTAATTAGGTTTTTAGATTGTTGTACTTGGCGTATTTTTTCATTTACATTTTTTTAATTTATTTTATTTTTCAATGTTTCTGGACACTTATCTGGAAACTTTTAATCCTGGGAATTTTCCTTTTTACATAATATTTGGAATTTTTCAGAAATAAAAACTAAAGAGCTACCAGGATATTCCTCATATAACACTCCATATTTCATGCCTTAATCTTCTTATATTTAGTAAAGCTACGGTATTCATAATAATAACAGTGCCTCATATCTTATGTCTTATTTAATCACGGGTTAAAGTTGCATGACCATAAATGCAAACTGACCAGTTATGAAGGGTTCGGGACGATTCCCGCAAAATTTTGATAGTGTAATATAATTCACTTTTCCCTTAATTTATATTATCAGAAGCCTTCGGTGTGAGCTATTAAAGTCAGTTTTACGCGTTTGAAAATGATTTATGCGACGAATTGTTTGTTCAATAAATTCAAGTTTTATGGAGTGTAAGCCCATTGACTTTGAGTCAAGAAATTTGTTCGACAACTGTTAATAAAATTTTTACACATATTTGTACCATAAAAAAGCTGAAAACGCAATATACAATTAATTCAGAAATTATGAAATTTCATCGTGTTTGAGGGTTTCAAAGTAATGAAAAAGTCATTGACACTGATACAGCAAATAAAGTATCCTAAACGTTCTCTCGCTGGATAATTATTTTTTAATAACATTAAAATAATCCTTTTTTGTTTATTTCCATCCGTTTTTTATTGGCGGAAAAATATTGTACGCGAAAAAAACGGGATATTATTTGTTATTGGCTCAAATATTTGCCTCTCTTTTACCCAAATGAAATTTTAAATAAAATCATTAATAAATGTATTCCCTCTTCGTGGCGTCGTTTTACATTCATGCATTCGTCGCTTGACATTTTTATTGTCTGAAATTCGTCAAACAATAAAAAGAGTTTTGCCATTTCGCAAACAATGCACGTTTTTATTCGTCGAAAAACGAACAATCGCTCTCGCGATTCGAATTTTAACCTTCGAACGCCGAAAGCAAAAATTAAGTTAATTAATGGCCCGTTACCGTTAATCAATGAACGTAAAAATTATCTTGCATAGTCGAAGTTAATTGCGGAACGTAATAAAAAATGCTGACGACGCGATTAAACCGGCGAATCGTAACTCGAAAAAGTTACGAAAATGAAACAGGTCTCCTACAACTTTCATTTCCACCAGCCTTGAAAATTTCGACCACCTCGAAATACCTCGCTGCGACACCAACTCTAAAATAAGGATAACGAGTATAGACAATCGGATTCTATGCAAATACTTTAAGGACGTTTAAATAAAAAGTTAAAACAATTATAAAAAAATGTTTGTAAAAGTACACGTTCGATTTCTTTTTATTTTCCAACATTTCAACGATTTACCGTTTAATTCTCGAGAAATTCATTATTGAGAATTCAAAGTTTTAAATTTTTTAAGATTTTCTGGCAAAAAAGTATCGACCCTGACAATCAGATTTACATCAATTTTATATAATCTCCATGCATACGATTTACATTAATTCGTTACAAACATGAATTTATTTCCACAAAAAAATATTTTTTAACAATTCTTTAAAAATAGAATTCTTCCTGTAAAGGATTTGTGTAAATCCGAAATAAATGTTATATAATTTCTTGAAGATATGAAAACAGTTTATGTAAATCTTGCAGTGCAATGCTGACTCATTTTTACGTAAATTTTATGTAAACTGTATAGATCATCGTTAGAATGAATAAACTGAATTTAAGTTTATAAAGAAAAAATAACACAGTTTAACAAATCTTGTTGCAATTATCTAAAAATTCATAAACATTTCAATAATATAGTAATTTGGCGCCCTAAATATCCGGCCCTTAACATAAGAACTACCTTAATTAAAAGGCGTTTATCCTTCCCATTTTTCTACACAGAAATTACTTTTTAACTATACAAATATTTTGTTAAACATTTTTTTAATTTTAACTTAATTTTCGAATCGAAAATAATAATTACCACAACAACTATTATTATTTTAATACGACAATGCGAATGCTTTATTACGATCAATTATTTTTTATACTTGAAGACAATTTTTGTCATAAGAGCTTCCTCTTTTCGACTGACATTTTTATTTGACATTGTTAAAATGTGTTTATTACGGCCAAGTAATTAAATAATGATTTTTTACGATAATCAAGTCTAAAGAAACCGGCATTCTTCGCAGTGAAAACGGCACCTTCGTTGTTCGAAGGTGCCGTCGGCCGTTCCACTGCGGCCAATCGGATTCCACTTTCTTCAAAGGAACGAGTTTCGAGCGGCAAAGCGCGCCTCGACTTTCGATGAATTCCGAGCTCTACGCGTTATTTTCAGTGCGGCCACATCTGCGCGCGAGAAAATCGCTGTCAAAATCTACAAACGTTACGCTCCACATGTAGGATTTGCCACACTTTTCAAGCTTTGTCTCAGACGTAACGGTCAGCCATGTCCCCGTTACTCGTACATTCCAGTCGCCGGCTGGGAGATGACGTGAAATTCTACATCAAACATCGCGTTGTAGAGTTATTCTACTAAGGCCAAGGATTTCGAATCGAGAAGTAATGTATTCGGTTGTGTGCTATTGTGGAATAGTTGGAATAAGTTGGAATTGTCGAAGAATTGTTGGAGAATTGCTGGAGAGGAGTTATGAAGGGAGTAATGGTGGAAATTTGTATTCGAAATTAGTATGATAATAAAAATATTATATTCTACAGAATATAATTGATATATTATATTTTATTTGTATTGTGGAAAATATGTTTAGTAAAAAATGATTGAAATAAAAATGTATTAAGATTGTTTTCGATCAATTTTGTAATAATTTGTTTTGATTATAGGAAATTATCACAATCAAATCACAAAAAAACCGCATTTCGAGCTACTTCTTTATCAATAATTCATACAATTTTGTACTTATTATTTTTCATCAATAAAATTACTTTACTTTAGTTGTTACGATAAAACAACGTTAAGACAAAATATTACTGAAGTAATGGGTTTTATGACACAACTGACAATATTAAACAATAATTTAAGCAAATTATAAATCCACTTGATTGATTTTTCTATTATATTTCTATTATAAAGAGATATCGAATTATAACGTAAATGGAAATATACACCTTTTTATACGTTCATTATTCAAAAATAAGTGGAAATACAAAACCTTCCCTCTTAGTAACCATAAAAAGTACTGTAAAAGGACTAGAATTTCAAACAAGGTGTAGTATAAAACCGGCTCAGCTCTACACTCATCTTTCCTACCAAACACTGAACCTGAATCCTATGCAACTCGAGTTCCTCTCTCGTTTCACAATCTTCCCCTTTTTGAACCTAATTTGTCCTCGATAATAAATCGGGATTAGAATAAATTAAAATAATTTGAATTCTAGTTCATTCAGAAGAATAGGTATTCCATTCTTCTTTAATTCAGGATATCGGAGATTGTAAAGGAATTTTATTTATCATTAGACTAGATTAGAGTTTTCTCAACTACAAAATGAGAATAACTAAAGGATTTTTTGCAGTACGGTACTATTCAGTAATAGTCACCTTTATTAAAAATAGATTGAATAATCAAATAGAATAAAAAAACATGAAAATCGAAAATGATTTATTAAGTCTAATGATATAAATTGTTTATATCAAATATAAAAAAAGTATAAATCTAAAAAATTCAGACTTCATCTATACATTTTGACATCAAACTATGAATATTGTTCTATTCTATAAAATTAAGTTTTAAAAATATAAATAAATTTCCTTCGATTTTTGCCAGAATCTTAAAACGAATTGCTTTAAACCAATACAAAAACGTCTAAGTCATCAAATACAACCGATAGATTCGTATTAAAAAATAACTTAAGTTTTTGAAGAAACAAATGTGATACAAATATGAAAACATTTCTGTCGGTTTTCGTTTACTGCCAGTATTTCATTGTGAAAATTCGTTATATTTCACTAGCAATTATTTCCAGTAAATTTTAGGATCCCAAAATTTCACACTCGAGCTTTCTCTAGCCTTTTTCACGCTTTTTCCTCGGCACTTGGAAACGATTTTCGAGCTCGATTTTTGGTCTTGGCGAAGACGCACGAGGTCGCTCGTCGGACTTATAATGGGCACGATTAATGTATTCCATTGAGCGCGCGTTTGCAGCGGGGCCCTCGTAGGGTCGGGTGCCCTTTGTCGCAGCGTGAATACTCCCCTGTGCCGGCGCGCGTGTGCGTGTATATATAGCGGCGGCGGAGCGGCGGACGCCGGCAGAAACGCTGCCTGGCACGTCGACCCACGCAGCTGGCACGGCCAGGCAGCCAGGCGTTTTTCAAAGTTCCCCTTGCGGAGAGCGCGCCGCCCGAGCGCTCGAAAATCCCACCGGGAGATTACTCTTCCTTTCCCAGGTATAATGAGCGGACTCGCGTTCCTTTCCCAAACGGGAGGATATCCCTCGGAGCCGCAACGCCGTGTATTATGCACGAGGCCGAATATTTTTCAGCGAGGAAAAGGCAAGAAAAAGGTCGAACGGCAGGATTTTTTGGATTTTGGCTGAGAAGGGGATTCGGGGATTTTTGGGAAGAAAAAAATGGGAAAAATTGTGTTGTTAATCCGGGTAAAAAAGAAAAATAGAAAAGAACAGAAGTTTAGTAAAAATGAAAACAACGAATCAATTTTCTTAAAAAAGCATTAGGAGAAGTAAAATATCTATTGATTTCTATTTCTTAGAAATCAATAGATATTTAAAAACTGAATGCTGTGTCATTTAATGTCTTTCTATTATCTTTTACTTCTACACTCAATGATGTACGTTAAAGTCTAGAAAAGTAGAAATATGAGTGTAATGTTTGTGTTTTTAAACCCGTTTGCTTCATTTCTATTTTTGTCTGTTTCCAGGCATTGATTGAATGTTATTTCTTTTTCACACAAAAAATAGAAAGACATTGAAAGCGATTGGGATCTGACATGGGTCAATCGCCATCTGGATCGGAACTATTTTCACCATATTTTTTACCTTTTTCCATTTTTCACAGTAACTACATTACATCTAAAACGAATTTTATTAAATTAAAAGGATTTGGGTAAATCGCTATGGTGCGAGTTAGTTTAAATATCATTTGACGTAAATGTTTTTAATGTCTCTAGGACAAACAGAAAAGATTATGATTTCTTCTTTTTGTTACAAGACTAGTAAAAAATATATACTGACAGTTTCTTTCTGAGGGTTTCAATGATTGTAATTAACTGATTGATTTAAATCAATCAATCGCGAATTCAGGGTTCAAGGGTTCATGTATTCTTAAGGTTTATTTTTAAGAAATAATTTCAATCATATTAGAGAAATTAAACCTAATTTAAATAATAATCAGTATTTTCGTAAATTTTTATGAATTTCCTAATGATTGTATCGTAATTCTACCTTAAATTGAAATATTTTAATTTAATTTCAATCGAACAATGAATTTCACATATGAATTGAAATATACATATATAAATATCAAAATAATCATTTTACGAATTAACTGCAGATGAGCTAAACAAATGCATGTGCTGCAAGAAATATTTTAATATTTTAAAATATATGATTATAAATGACTTAAAATGTATTCAAATTTAAATAATACTAATCGACCGGGAGACTGATTACGGTTTTGAATTGTAGAGAACGAATGAATTATTAATCACAATTCGATAATATTCATAATGTACATTGTAATAATTACATCGCCATTATTCGTACTATTTTTTTTCGTAGGATCCTGTTGCTTATCAAGCCAATATAGTTTATTAATTATTGTAGTTTTCTGTCAATATTTTATATCAATATTTCAGTTTTGTACAAACCCCGAGTTAACGCCGCTTGGATTTGCAGCGGTTCAGCGTATTATATTTTACTAATATTATCGTTATATTTGCATTATTCTACCTACATAAATTTTGCGATAAAATGATTGTTCTAGATTAATTCGCAAACATTTCAATAGAGTCATGTAGTACTCCATAACTCTGTTTTTAATTTAATTAAAATCAATGCGATGAATGTGAATGTGAAAATTAACTGTATAAAGTATCGGCAAACGGTATATAACATTAAAATTAAAATTAAAAAGCCTTGAAAACCTCGTTTAATTATATATACAAGTAAAAAAGTAAAAAATAAATAAGCCGATCATTTTTAATATAAACTGCAATTTGATTTAGTTGACCAGATTTAATGAACCTGAAATCTATAACAACGTAAACGTAAATATATATCCTTTGAATAATTCAATTTTCCACAAAATATGTTTTTCTCTCCAGAATCAGAATTTTAAAACTTTTTCCATTATTATATATTTCCCATTTCCTACCAAAAGAAGGATGAAAAAATGACTTTACCCAAATTCACTCGAAAGAATTAAATTAATACTGGGTTTAAGTCGCTCTTGTCAAATTTCGGCCCGTCCAGAAAGTCGACGTTATATTTTCCCGGCGAAAAACGTGTGCAAACATTTCCTTTCACGAAAACTTTTGCCTCGAATTCGTGGAAGGTGCAGTTGGCTACGGTTCCCGTTGTTAGATCTTTAAGGTTTACCTCCGACCATCTTTTCACGTTCGGAAAACTGACCCTCTTGTTGATCAAGAAACGTGTTTTCTCGGCTCATTGGAAATGACGTTCGAATCGATTATGCGCCGACCCTTGGAAATAGTCTTGAGCTGAAATTAACGGAGCTCAATTGGATTACTAAACCAGGATGCCTACTTTTGTTTCAGCGGAATCGTTGCATTTTTAGTCGTTTTAATTTGCATATTCTAAAATAAAAAATAGCATCGAATTTGGATGAAATAATGGTGTTTTTACCCCGTCTCAGCGGCAGTAACAAAGCCGCATTGCCCAAATCAAGAGCATTTCAGAAATGTTTTTCAAAGACTTGAACTAAGGAATAAGTAAAATGAAAAAATGTAATTCTGTAACATATTTTTGTAAAGAAAACTTATTCATGACAAATTTCAACAAATGCAGACCAACATTTTATATTTCTGCTGCACAAATCTTTAACCTTAGCAATTTATATTTTTAAGTTTAACACAAATTTTAAAAATACATAGAAAAAAATGTCTAATGCGCAAGAATTATTAAAAAATATATCAAAATATTCCTAGAATATTCCAAAAATGTTTCTAAAATATACCTACAATATTTCTGAAACATTTACAAAATCGGAAAATTATAAAGTTTTTTTGCATATTTTACAACATTCTGCCTATCATTTTAGGAACTGTATACACACATTTTTTTTAATATTTAATGTTTTGGAATATTCCTGGCGCATTTGAAAGATCCCAGAAATTATTCTGGTTACATTACAGAAATATTCTGTTATATTGAAATAAAATTAAATTATGTTATAAACCCATTTTACATAGAAAAAATTTCAACCGATTTTATACATTATGAAAAGTACTTGATTTGACTCTTCCGGATCCCCTTAATTTGAACCAATTTTGTTTTGCTTCCTGTGGCTGTTACTCAGGTGAAACGTTACTATTTATCGACCTGCATGAAAACTGGATGAAAGAATGAAGGAAAAAGATACAATCGGTACAAAGCCGAGGGAGTTTTATAGGCCAATTTTTTAAATTAGGCCGACTTTTTTCGGAATAATAAGGTTTAGAGCCATTGCCCGTAATGCATTTTTCGCAAAATTTTAATTCGGCTAATCGAATTGTTGTTTCGGCCCAATATAACGCAAAATGAAACATTTTGCGTTATATTGGGCCGCATTTCGTTCGATTTTGACTGCCGAAAGAAACGCTAATTAAATGGCCTCTGATTTTTGATTCGCCATTTGCATGCACAAAGCAACGGCGAGGTTTTAATCCGCGATTGATGATATAAATTTAGCAGTTACTTATACACTGTATTATCGTGCAATATTTACATTGTGTTATCGCTGTGTTTTAGATTATTCGATATAGTCAAAATTAATTATACGATTACCCCGTTGAAATATCATTGATATGCGGCAATATTGAATTTCCAGTAGCGCGTTTAAACATTCATTAAGGTGCCGCGGCCGAATCGAAATTTTGTAAATAATCGTGGAAAAGTCGAAACGTGGCGTGCTATTAATTCCGCGACGGCGACGAAAATTGCGCCGACGCGACGCTAACATATTATATTTGCCCGAATTTCGCGAGAGTTGCGGAGTTTGAGAAATATGGCTTTACTTTTAATTGCGCGAGAAAGACGGATTTCAGCGCGACAAACTTGTTCGCAGTTTTTCCGCGTAAGAATGAAAATTGACGGCGTCGCTTGGGAAAAGTGGATTTTTCGAAAAATGACACGAAAATTGGGTTTCAGTTGATTGAGAATATGACAGAAATGAAAATATGATGGGAAGGAAAATAAAATGGAATAAGTAAAAATGTGTTTTTCTGGCTTTTGATGAAATGTAATATTAACATAAAATTAAGCATTAACATTTCTAATTTTTAGATAGGTTTTAAACTTCATTTCCAACAAAATATAAATTCGATAACTGTATCGAATTAATATAATTTGATAATTGATACACATATGTTAAAAAACCATTGACAATTATTAAAATGTATCTATTCAAAATATGATACACTAAATATTTTTTTAATCTTCATATGTACGCCAAACTTGTATAAGCGGAAAGTGAGAAGAAAAGAAATCTTGGATTCGCTTAGATGGAAAGATTTAATTTAGATGGATACGAAGAGATTAATTGAGTAATTATATTTGCGTACAAACTTCTGGAAGTTTAATTTAAATGGAGTTATATTTATAAAAAAAACATGATTGTAACATCCCAGAGATAATTCGATTCGTATTTATAATTTTTTCATTTTGGTGAAAAAAACACAAAAAATGAAAATCTCAATGCAACGTAAATTTATTCGAATTTATATTATAAAAATCAGTTTTATCCACGATTACATTTCTGAAAAATTTTATCTGATTATAATATTTGTAATTTAATAATCAATGTAAAATCATATGAATTGTAATAATCACAGATTAAACACAATTTTAACGCTTAAAATGCATATTTCTTATTTAAATACTAAATATTATAAAATTAAATTAAAAAAACAATAAACGCATGAAAATGATTATTTGCAAATCAAATTCATATTTAAGTAAATAATTTATATAATGTTTAATTATGCACAATGGCTTACGGAATTGCTTGCTACGAAAAAAGTGATTATGGGACCTATTTGTCCAAATCATTTGTAAAAATAAATCGGATTGTACGGAATGATAAAAACTAACTTACACGTGGCTTACATTACAAATTCCACCTGCACCATTTCTAGTTTTCGTCTTTAAATAAGCCGACAATGTAAACTTCATTAGAATTGTTTTTATAATAAAACTCTTTCCTTAATACAAAATCCCCATTTTGATAATACCGTCCGAAATAAATTCGTCACAGTACAATCACGAATTTTGCATAATTTAATCCGTAATTTATGTAAATCCGCCTTGTCAAATGCCATTACCGTAATTATGAAATTCGTTCGAAATCCGAGGATCAAAATTCCCGAATTCAATCCCTTTGGCAACGAAAACCACAATCATAAAAGAACCCAAATATTACAAACCGTGAAAATCCCCTTTCCCATAGCAATCCACTCGCGAAATCAGTTCAATTAGCTCATTTTTGTAAACCAAACACTTCAACCTATTTCCTGCCGCCTCACCCCGATTACGCTAATTAAACAAAACCGTCCTTCTGCTCGCGAATCCGACAAAAACGACCGCACCGTCGAATCTGAACGACTCCACGTGACAATGTCGCAGACGCCCGATCGATTGAACACAATTACCCATTTTCCCGAAATCTCATCAAAAGTTTTTCTCCCTAGGGACTAAGATTCATTTTCCTCCTTAAGGAGTGAAATTTCGATTTCCTTCTCAAGGAGTAAAATATCGTCTGCTCACTATGGAGAAAAATGTCGTTTTACTCACTAAGAAGAAAATGACATTTTCATCCCTTTGATTTGATATTTTTTGGTTTTCTTTCAAATAATTTTTAGCGCATTTAATTCAATAATCGAATGAATATTGAACTGAATATTGAATTATTCACATTGCGAATAATAATATTAATGTTAAAAAATTGCGAGAGAACAAAATGTTTTACCTTGAAAAATTTTGCAATGGATAATTTTCGCATATATCTATCATTTTGTTATAATAATTATGAGACATCAATCCGAATTCGGACAGCATTTCACATGTTCGTTTTTCACCGTCGTTTTCGTAGTGACTAAAAAAAATGTTTGTCCTCGACTGCGGCGGAGCGAAAATATCGGCCGCGATATTCAATATTTCGCGTCTGTGCGCGCAGAGCCAGCGCTTCGAAAAACACGGCTGGCCGATCGATGGCGCGTGTCACGCGAAAGGGCCAAAAGTGGCGCGCCCGCATTGGCCCCCGAGCACAGCTGTCAAGATTTCGGCGTGACATTTAGCCGTGGCATTTCGCTCGCATCATTTTGTCGTCGCCGCGGTGCTACGCGCCACCGAGACCATTGATAATGCATAGCGGTATCGACCGCGCGATGCCGCCGGCCGCCCGGATAACGCCGCCGCGGTACTTTTATAATTTACAGCGCAAAAACCGATCTTCCGCCGAAGACGTCGCGAGCTGACAAACAATTTCGCGACATCCTGACAGAAGCGAAGTATCGCTGTAAAAATGTAAATTCTGAATACACTTTGATTCAAGTGTATTCAGAAGAATAGAATTGGACAATTCTCAATTCAATATGTGGAATAGACATTTTGAAATGTTAGTTCTGAATAATCGACTTCTATTCCAAGAGAGAAGTTGACGAGATTTGTGGAATAGAATTGCAATGTTGTCGATTATATTCAATTCTGGAAATGGAATAGAGTTGTCGAGGTATAAACTGGTTCCAAGAAGGCAATTCACTTTCAAGGTTTTCTATGCTATTCAACTGAAGAAATGGATAGTAGAAACTTTATATTAGAAGTTAAGTTTTTAGTCCTTCCATGTTGTGCTGACATTTACATAGAAATTAGATTTCTTCAAGGTCATCATCTTCTAACTTGGAATAGAAATAGATTGAAAAGAAATGACTTTTCGAATTGTCTGTTCTCTATTGTCCAGTTTGTTGATTAAGAATCGAACAATCCTTTTGATTTCATTGTAATCCAACATTTTTACTGAAACTAGAGCATTTTTAGGGTGGCTTTTTGTGAACAATTTACTGCGTTTTTAATGCGTTATTTTCAAAGTTATTTAATATTTAAAAATAATGGAATTAAGATTGAAGGAGATGTTGAAATCTCGGGGAAAAAAATCATGCCAAGATCGGGACTCGATCTCATGACTCCGAATTTTGAAGTCCAGTGTCTTAGCCACTGGAACATGGTTACATACTATGTAGTTACACTGTTAAAAATTAGGTGTTAAAAAAGTGTTGAAGTGTGAAATTTTCACTCCAAATTGGTGTTTATAATATTCCACACCAAACATATTCTACACTGAAGAAAGAGTGAAATCCGTTGATTTTTCTACTTATTTAATAATCTTGGTTCTTTATTTTCATTT
>JABFPB010002169.1:0-21216 GCA_022817645.1 Ceratoteleas bidentatus
TATATTTTCACTATCATTAGCGAACGCAAGAAATAATTTATGTTTTGAACATGACTGTCACGATAGTCCCACCTTAACGAGAGCTCCTTAATCAATGAACCAATCTTAATCGAAAAATCCTACCTGACAGAGTTGTCTGAATACTAATTTTGGATTTGCATATTTTCTATGCATTCTATGCTAAGTTCAATAATAATCAACTAATTAGTTAATAATAAACAATAATACTAAAATCGCAGGAATTCCACGTTGCCTACATTTACATACGCATGGGCAATTCGCCAAGACCTGGATTGTGGGCCCTGGAAAAATCGTCTGACGATGGTAAAACGTGGCTGCCATGGCAATACTTCTCAGACTCGGCGAGCGACTGTTTAACTTACTTCGGCATAGACAGTAATCAACCCATCCTCAGAGATGACAGTGTCATCTGCACGACCGAGTACTCGAAGATCGTGCCGCTCGAAGGCGGCGAAATTCCGATCTCTATTCTAAACAATCGTCCATCGGCCAAACATTACTTTAACTCGACGCTCCTTCAAGAATGGACTCGAGCCACGAACGTACGCTTCCGGTTCTTGCGAACGAAAAATTTATTGGGACATTTGATGTCTGTTGCACGAGAAGATCCTACGGTTACCAGAAGAGTGAGTTTAAAAATTATCTTTTTCAGATCGAGAAGCAGACAGTATTTCAGAATAGCGCCTAAAATATTAGCACACATTTACACATTTTTATTTCCGTAGTACTTTTACTCGATAAAAGATATTAGCATTGGAGGAAGATGTATGTGTAACGGCCATGCAGATATTTGTGACATCCAAGATCCCAATGTACCAAAGAAGTTGGTCTGTAGATGTCAACACAATACTTGTGGTCCTCAATGCGCCACTTGCTGTAAAGGATTTGAGCAGAAAAAGTGGAGACAATCGACAGCTTTCAAAAAATTCGTTTGCGAACGTAAGTTCTGATGTTCTCAACTCAAAATTTCTCAACTCCACTCAAATAGAGCTAATATACGGAAAAGTAAAATTAAGCCGTTATATATCTTCCATTACCTCTACTACTTATATCTTCCATTTCAAACTCTGAAAAAGTCTTATTGTTAAAAATGTAGCTTGCAACTGTTTCGGACACTCCGACGAATGTGAGTATGATCCCGAGGTGGACGAGAAACAATTGTCCTTGGACATCCACGGGAACTATGAAGGAGGAGGCGTTTGCCAGAACTGCACTGACAACACTGAGGGAATCAACTGTAACCGCTGCAAAGCTCGGTTTTACCGACCAAGTAACAAGCAATGGAACGACACAGATGTCTGCCAGCGTAAGAGCTAGATAAATCGTTTACAACAATAATAAACATGTGACCCAAATAAAACGTTTGACCTTTTATGTTCTTACAACTTCTATAGCGTGCAACTGTGACTTCTTCTTTTCGACTGGAAACTGCGCCGAGTCTACTGGCAAGTGCGAATGTCGTACCGAGTTCACGCCACCTAACTGCGACTCTTGCAACTACGGATACTTCGGCTACCCCAACTGTCGACCTTGCGAGTGCAATCTCAAAGGAACCAATGGTTACCACTGTGAGGCCACAGCTGGTTCCTGTCCCTGCAAGGAAAACTATTCTGGACGTTACTGCAATGAGTGTGCTCCTGGATACTATAACTTCCCTGAATGCATACGTATGTGGTTAACATCTTAAAGAAAATGATCAACACTAACATTGTCATTAATTATCGACATGTATCGGTTGTGAGCTCAATAAAACAACCAAGTCTGTTAGGTCATTCCTAACAGACAAAAGATAAAAAAATGTATTATTATTGGGATCTCAATGCCGTCTAAGTATTCACTGATTCTTTCATTGTCAGCTTGCGATTGCAACTCTGTTGGATCGCTGAACAACTTCTGTAACGTGGAATCTGGAAACTGCACCTGTAGGAACAATTACGGTGGAAGAACATGTGACATGTGCGAAAACGGGTATTATAACTACCCATCCTGCACGTGTAAGTAAATCAATTTGGATAATAATTCAGGTTATTACTTCTTATTCTGGAAGGATATTAAACATTCGATTCTGATGTTGTCAGACTGTAATTGTGACACTCGTGGAACCGAGCCAGGAGTATGTGACAAAGGAGATGGAAAATGTCTTTGCAAAGATGGCTATGGAGGAGCTCGATGCGACCAGTGTCTTGCTGGATTCTATGGCTATCCAAATTGTAGACCTTGCAACTGTAGCACCACCGGCTCGTCATCGATAGGCTGCGATGCTTCCGGAAAATGTTCCTGTCTGGTCAACTTTGCAGGGAAAGTTTGCGACCAGTGCAGTCCTGGATACTTTATGTATCCTGAATGTATAAGTGAGTATGCAATCTTCAGACCCCCTTTTATTTGGCAGACTTCGAACAATTGGACGGTTATAGTTTACTACTTTCACACTGGCGCAACTTTTTTTAGGTTGCAACTGCGACAGCCATGGTTCTATCGGAATCTCCTGCGACTTAGAAGGTCATTGTCAGTGTCGTGAAAACTTCGACGGCAACAGGTGCGACCAGTGCAAAAAAGGTTTCTACAACTTCCCGACCTGCGAAGGCTGTAACTGTGATCCAGCTGGAATCCCTGTTACCTTCCGAGGATGTGGTTCTCTACCACCTGGCGAATTATGTCAGTGTAAAGATCGCGTAGAAGGGAGAATTTGTAACAGCTGTAAACCACTTTTCTGGAATCTTCAAGCATCGAATCCCGCTGGTTGTGAAGGTGACAGTCATTACTTTTTAACCATTAAAATACCATTAATATCTCGAAATTCTAATTATTTATAATAACTATTACAGAATGTCGATGTAACATCCCTGGTGTAATTGGCAGCATTGCTGAATGCGACTCCAAATCTGGACAGTGCATTTGCAAACCTGACGTCTCAGAAAGAAGCTGTTCCCAGTGTAAAGACGGAACGTACAATCTTGAGGAAAGTAACCTCTTCGGATGTTCAGGTAGATGTAACATTAAATATCAAATACGACGCACCTATTATCAGAGATAAAATATTATTTTACTAACGTATTTAATATGAATTTTAGACTGTGCCTGTGACATCGGAGGATCTACAAGTCCAATTTGTGACAAAACCACCGGACAGTGTCCATGTCAACCTCGAGTAACTGGACTCACTTGTGCAAAACCTTTACAAGCTCACTATTTCCCTACACTCTACCAATTCCAATATGAAGCCGAAAATGGCCGAACACCCAACGACAACCCAGTGAGATACGGTTTCGCAGAAGACCTCTTCCCCGGATACAGTTGGAAAGGTTACGCGGTGTTTTCCGCCCTGCAAGATGAAATTATCCACTCTGTAGATATCCAAAAACCTTCCCTCTACCGCATGATACTTCGCTACGTGAATCCAAACAATGAATCCATCCCTGGAAGCATTACCATTACACCAGATAACCCAACTGAAACGGAACAAAAGTTCAAAGTAATTTTCAAACCAACCACGAATCCCTCCTTTGTGACAGTCTCGGGACCCCATGGCAATCTTCCCTCAGCCATGGTGATGAACCCTGGACACTGGTCCATTGGAATAAACACCAAGAAAAGCCTTCTGCTGGATTACTTCGTTCTTCTCCCATCCGAATACTACGAAGCAACCATCCTGACGCAGGATGTTAACATCCCCTGCCAGATCGGCTTCCAAGGACTATGTAGGCACTACGGCTACCCTTCATTAGACACATTCAACTCTGTTCTGGGAACCGGTGGTTACGTGAACAACAACAATTTGAGAACACCTCTCGTGGAATACTTCAAAGACCCCAAAGCCTTACAGGTTATTGGTGAGGACGAGATGCCTTTGATCAACGATCGACAGAATCCCATACACTTTGAATTGAGAGTCGCCAAGCCTGGACCTTACGTCCTAGTTGTGACGTACTTCACCGAGCAAGACCAGGAGAACAAAACAAGCACCGTTTCTGTTGAGATCAATGGTGACGGTGTTGGCAAGGTCACCCTATATCCCTGCAGATACACCAGCTTGTGTCGTCAAGTGGTGACTGATGCCCATGGAAAGGTCGGCATGTACAATTTCGCTACCAATTACGTAACTCTGATTTTGACTGCCGCACCCAACACCAACGCCGCGATCAAGTCCATAGTCGCAATACCCCAAGACAGGTGGTCCCTGAACTACTTGAACCCAAAGTCCATCTGTGTTCAGTACAACGAAGAATGCGTCCCAAGCACTTTCGCCGGAGCCCCGGATGCTAAGAAGATCGAATTCGAAACAATTGGAGAAGTCCTGAACGTTGGTTTCACCTCCGTCCCGGAGATCTACGACAAGTCTGCTAAGTTCATAAAGCTCGATGAAGGCAATACCATGATCGACGTCCCGGCTAAGGTCCCGCGACCCGGAGACTACGTCTTCGTCATCCAATACTACCAACCACACTACCCGAAATACAACCTTGACGTTCTCGTGCAGAACGGAAAGTTCTACGAAGCCACAGTCTCTGTTCCACATTGCCCCAGCAACAGTGGTTGTCGTAGCATTGTACAACAGCTGGATGGCAACACCAAGTTCCAGCTGATCGAGAACTTCGTCATCACCCTGAAGGAAGATACAGGTCGTGGCATTTGGCTGGATTATATCCTCGTGATTCCTGCAGAATTGTACAACGAGAAGGTTCTTCAAAAGATGAAGTTCGACCAGACGGAGGAATTTATTAAGAAGTGTGGTAGCAACCACTTCTACATCAACGTCAATGAGACCGGCTTCTGTCGAGACTCCATATTCTCCTTGACCGCACATTACAATAACAGAGTCCTTCCCTGTTCTTGTGACATTGATGGTACTACTAGTTTCGAATGTGAGGAGTTCGGAGGCCAGTGTCCTTGTAAACCAAATATCATAGGACGACGCTGCGAGATTTGCAAGACTGGTTTCTACGGGTTCCCTAACTGCAAACCTTGCAATTGTCCCAGCACAGCCATTTGTGATCCTGAAGAAGGTTGGTGTAATTGGTTATAAGTGTCCAGTCTAAGGACCAAGACCATTGTCTAAACCATCGATTTTTCATGCAAAACTGTTCTGTTTTCAGGAGCCTGCATTTGTCCTCCACGAGTAATCGGAGAACTGTGTGACCAGTGCGAGCCAGGTACCTACGGTTTCCACCCGATCATTGGTTGCGAAGATTGCAACTGTTCGCCTCTTGGTGTGGTCGGAGGCGATGTACAGTGCGATCTCTTTACCGGAATATGCAACTGCAAGGAAAATATTGTCGGACGGCAGTGCGACAAGTGCCAACCCGGATTCTCTCTTTACCCATACTGCGAGCGCTGCGATTGCGATCTGCGAGGAACCACTGATGAAATTTGCGACCAGCAATCCGCCGAGTGCTACTGTAAGCCAAACGTCCAGGGTTTAGCTTGTGACATTTGCAAAGAAGGCACATTCGATCTGAGAGAAAATAACGCGGAGGGCTGCAGTAAATGTTTCTGTTTCGGAAAGACCAGCAGGTGTGTCTCGGCGAAGCTTTACAGGACTCACATAATGGAGATGCGTGAGTGGGGAGCCGCTATTGTGAATGAGAAGACAGGAGAAGTTTCAATGTGTAAGCAGCTCGCATTTCGAATATGAATACTAATAAATTACGGAAAATAGCTAAGTGTATCCAAATCTAACTTTAATATCTTACAGATGAAGACGTGCCAAGAGATGTGAATGAAACAACAGTGTTTTTGGACGTGACGAAGCATAAACTGCCTGGTTTATACTTCTCAGCACCAGAAGCTTACCTCAAGAAGAAGCTGACTTCTTACGGCGGCCATCTCAACTACGTGATTCACTACACCACCGATTTGTTCGGCGATGCTGTTAGTGGGGCAGATGTTATCTTGCAGGGATCAGATACGATGCTAATTTACTACGGAGAAGAGCAGCCACCTTCTTACACGAACTTCGAAGCGTCGGTAGAGCTCATCGAAAACAACTTCATGACCATCAACAGATTGCCGGCCACTAGAGAACAGATGATCGTTGTCTTGGAGAACTTGAAGGGCTTGTACATTAGGGCGAGCTACTTTATTCCTACAGCTGGTGTTACGTATGTCACAACCTCCCTTTTTTTTACTCGAATTAACTCTGTCCTGAATCGAATAAATGTTTTCCATTTTCATCTTTGAATAGGCTCTCATACGTAACGATGGATGTGACAACTGAATCTTGGTCCAGAGACAGTATTCCAGCTAACAGCGTGGAACAGTGTCAATGTCCACCGAATTACCAAGGATACTCTTGCGAGGAGTGCGCCCCAGGTTATTACAGAGTAAAGTCCGGTCCACATGGAGGATACTGTGTCAAATGCCAATGTAATGGACACTCAGACAGTTGCGATGTAGACACTGGACTCTGTTACGTAAGTTCCAAACATTTGTACGTCTCTAACTAATCCCAATTTCAAGCGACCAGCAACAGCCATTTCAATCGTTCTACCTTCAGGACTGTAAGAATGGAACAACAGGAGATCACTGTGAGTTGTGCGAAGTTGGATACTACGGTAACGCCACCATCGGAACACCATCAGACTGCCTGATTTGCGCCTGTCCTCTGCCGGTAACTTCCAACAACTTTGCCACTGGATGTCAGGTAAGGATTTTCGTTGGGTGATAAAGGAAACACAAGTTACGTTCATTACCGCAGAAGTAATTGGTACCTTTTCAACTTAGTTCAGCGACGACGGAACCAAAATCAGTTGCGAATGCAAACCGGGATACTGGGGAGCTCGGTGTGAATCCTGCACGGCTGGTTACTTCGGAGAACCCGAGAATTACGGAGACTACTGTAAGCCGTGCGAATGCTCTGGAAATATTGACACCAATGAGGTGGGAGCCTGCGATTCCATCACCGGAGAATGCCTGCACTGTTTGAATAACACCTACGGAGAAGCCTGCAATCTGTGCAAACCAGGCTACTTTGGAGATGCGATTGAGCGAAAGGATTGCCAGAGTTGTCTCTGCGATACTTGCGGGATGGATCAGTGTGACAATAGCAATGGTCTCTGCAAGTGTAAAACGAACGTCGTAGGAGAAAAATGTGACCGCTGCGAGGATAACCATTATGGCTTCAAGAGCTGCAACGGGTGCAAACCGTGCAACTGCGACACAGCATCAGAGAGTACACAGTGTGACGATGACTCTGGCCAATGTCGGTGCAAACCAGGCGTAATTGGTAGGATGTGCGATAGGTGCATCGCGGGTTACTGGAATTATGGACCGGACGGGTGTATTTGTAAGTATGAGGAATCCCAGGAATCGAATAGGTGGATGTAAATGGAGTAACTAATTGTTGGATAAGCAACGGTAATGATTCCACACATTTTCTTCCACAGCTTGTGGCTGCAACACTGGATACTCTGTAGGAGCATCCTGCGACACTCAAACTGGTCAGTGTACCTGCTTACCAGGTGTAATTGGAGAGAAATGCGACCATTGTCCGTACCGTTATGTGCTTATCGAAGGTGACGGTTGCTTTGAATGCGATTCCTGCATCCACGATCTCTTGGACGTTACCGATGAGCTCGCCAAATCCCTCGAACCAGTATTTGGCGATTTTAACGTAAGCCAAATTCTTCAAACCATCTATCGAAAATCCTCACGACCATTTCTCACAAAAATGCCATTCAATTGCAGACTACCGCTGAATCCTACTTCACCAACCAACGACTTAAATTCATCAACGACTCCGTCGATAAGCTGAAACCAGAAGTGGATCTTCTGGACCCAAGTCGCATCAACTTCTTGCCGCTCCAAGAGAAAATCGAGGCCTTGGAAGACAAGGTCTACAACCATCGTCGAAAGACCGAGTTCCTCGACGAGGACAGCGGCACTTCCAAGAACAGCGCTGAAAAGGTCCTGGAAGACATGAATGAGCTGAACGAAGACGTCATCAAGGAGATGGATTTCGCGCAGGACGTAGTTCGGAATGTGCGCTCCCTAGTTTCGAATATTGGAAGCGGCAACAACGCGCAAATAGATGACGCTTTGAAAGAGGCCAATGACATCCTTAAAAAGATGAAACAGGTTTCCTTCACGGATCATCGCGACGAAGCTACGGATCAGCTGGATAACGCGAATGTACTGGTTTCGGAAATGTCCGAGTACAACTTGCCAGTGGAGAATCTGAAATTGAACACCAACGAGGTGGACGCTAAGATCAAAAACTTTACAAACAAGATAGACGACATATATGAGATCATTGAGAAGGCGAGGAAGTTTGCTGAGGAAGTGGACATACTCAACAGGGAGAACAAAAACGCGGCGGAGAGTGGTAACTTTGACACTGTGAAGAATGCCACTGCTGATGCTCACGCGGATTTGGAAACTGGAGAGGATCTTAACGAGAAGTCTGAAGAGTTGCTGGCTAATACCGATACGAATCTGTTAAACCTGAGTATGTAGGAAGGAAATGTTATGGTTTCCGTCATCTTTTTGTGTTTTGATTAACGGAGGAGTTGTGGGTAATACAAATTCTGTTTCAGAGGAACAACCCATTGACAGAGCAACGACCAATCTGAATGACACAATCATCCAAAACGACAACATGTTGTTGGACGTTTTACAAAAGGTTCCACTAGCTCATGCTCATGCCATAGATCTATATAACAAGTCGATCGAGCTCGACAATTTACTGAACGAAACTAGAAACACAGGTGCGGTTAGGGCTGTAGGCGCCTATCGCGAAATACAGAATTCGATCAATGGTGCACAGAATGACACTTTGAAGGCTGAGAAGGCAGCAAATAACGCAACCAAAGTGGTAACAAATTCAACTGACATTCCTCATTGCATAGACTTTTTCTACAATGGTCTTCTGGTAATTTCTTAAAATGTTTATTCGCAGTCCGATGGTTTGGAGAAACGTGTTGAAGAGTCTCTACGTAAGAGCACATCCCTGCGGGAGGCATCCATGAATTCCAAAGACAAAGCCAATGGATCGCTCCAAAACATCTTGCGAACCGGTGTCAACAATGTGACATCTATTAAAAACAGTATCGACGCTAGCACGAAGAATTTAGACCACATTGAAAAGTAAGCAACTCTTGATGCATTTTTAAACTGTAGCAAGTATTCCTACTTAAAATTACTGATGTACCAGTAAAACTGCGTACTATGTGGATTAATCATTTTGATTTCTCCTTAAAGTCTAATTTTAACTTAACTTTTTCTTCAGACTTCTAGGAAATTTGACTCCGAATTCAGCCTCATTAATCGCGCAACAAGCCATGAACAACGCCGATAAAGTAGAATACAAAATGCAAAAAACGAAGAACGACATGAGTGACATTACGAACAGCATTCCCGAACAGCTGAAAGAGGCAAGACAATTGTCCAAGGACACCATTGACTCCATCCGCGAAGTGTCCCAAGCCAATAAGCAACTGGATTCGTTGAGCAAAGTTATGCCGAACATCACTTTACTATTGAACGACCTGGACGAGCGTCAGAGAAATATCAATTTCACAGGAAACGACTTGATGGAAAAGATCCAGAATTTGAAACGCAAGATAGCTCATGCTAGGGAACTGGCTGATCGGTTCAAGATTGGACTGACATTCTTCAGGAACACTACGCTGGAGCTGAAGAACCCGGAGAGTTTGCCGTTGATGGCCACGTCTTCAAAGATCTCAGTTTACTTCAAGACCAATAAGACGAACGGATTCTTGCTGTACCTGGGCAATGAGGGAAGCCCGAAAGTGACTCGTAGCAAAACGGTTTGTAGATAATTTCAATGCTTTTGGTAGACGATGCTTGAGATAGTTTATTTATAAGGGGGTCTTTTTCAGAATGATTTCATGGCCCTGCTGATCGAAAGCGGATACCCAGTTTTAATAGTCGACCTTGGATCTGGACCTGTTAAGATTATCAGCAAGAAATTCGTATCTGACAACATTTGGAGACAGGTCATCATAGACAGGTTGAGTAATCTTATTTTTATAATTGGGCAATTCTGAATTTGACATGAATTAATTGTCTGAAATCTCTTTGGTTGCTCCAGAACTGGAAGGAACGTAAAGCTGATCGTCCGCGAAGACATTGGAGAAGGAAAAGATGAGCTTTACGTTATGGAAGAAGTCCTCCCAGGAGCCTATTCCATCTTCAACGTCGATCAAGACCACTCCAAACTCTTCGTCGGAGGGATACCTCCGTCCTTCCAGATTCCAGACGCAGTGACTTCCTCGTCATTCGAAGGACAGATGGAAGAACTGGTTATAGGCGACGTTCCAGTATCCTTCTGGAACTTTATAGACGGAGAGAACAACAAGCAGGGTGCAGAAGAGAGGGACAGTTTAATCAACTTGCAACCCAGCGCTGGTTTGCGGTTCGATCGTCCTAGCTATGCAGTTCTCAGCAAACGCAACTCCCAAATCCTGCAGGACACCAAAAAGTTCAGCATTCAGTTGAAATTCAAAACCCTGGAGAACGATGGATTGATCTTCCTGATGGGTAAACAGAAGCAGTTCCTGTCTCTCTCGATGAGAGACGGATTCGTTGTTTACCAGTTCAGCTTGGGAGAGGATGAGATTGCGCTGAAGTCTAAGGAGCCATATAACGACGGCAAATGGCATACCCTGGAAGCTCTTCGGTTAGAGAAAATAGGTGAGATGACTAACCGAAATGAAATTGCCTACGAGATGATTTTGTAAATTGTTTTTACACTAACTCTTGGTTTCTTTTCAAGGTGTCCTCAAGGTTGATGGCAATTTGGAGGACAAGAACGAAGTTCAGGGTAACTCTAAGAACATGATCACATCAGACCACATCTACTTCGGAGGATATCCGCAGAATTCGAAACATTCGTATCCCTCAGTGACGAACATTGGCTTCGACGGTTGCATAGACGAAGTCGTTATCCACGATACGTCAGTTGATCTCAGTCGAAATATCCAGGCGTATGGAGTCATGCCTGGATGTCCAGTGAAGGTATGTTAAACATACAGCCACAACGCCATTACAATAAAACTTATGGTCTAACCCAACTTGATTTCCCCTTTCCAGTTTGCCAGTATAGTCTCGTTCGACGAAAACAAGCCGGGCTATGTGAAGTGGCCCAACGTTAAGGTGGCAAACTTCTACCAAATAAGTCTCAAGTTTAAGACCCTATCAAGCAACGGAGTGATCTTCCACATAGAGGGCGAGACCGACAGCAGCACTCTGTCGCTGGTCGACGGGCGTTTGGTGTTCGACAGCCAAGGAGAAGTTTTGCAGACCAGCTCGGCTGGTATCAAGTTCAATGACGGAGAGTGGCACGTGGTGACTGCTACTCATAATGAAAGCAGCTTGAGGCTGGACATAGATGACATGGAGGCGTACAGTACAGACAGCAGTCCTCCCACGCTGTACATCCTGTATGGATCTCTGTACATCGGAGGAGTTCCTCAGAGTGTGCAAAACAATCACCGAAATCGAGAGTTCAATCAGTTTGTGGGTCACATCGGAGATGCGACGTTCAATGGCGGAATTATAAACTTCGCGAATACGACGGAGAGACCCAATGCTCTGTTAAGCACCACTAGGGGTAGCGATTCAGGTAGCGATTATATCTTTGAAAGAGATTAGGAAAGCAAAGTTATAAGGATAAAGGAATCAAATGAATGTCCAGTTTTAGGCCTGTATAAATTTATTACGGGATTATCCCAGGACTTATTAAACGAATATCTATCTATCTATCTATAATATGAATTGATTGAACCTAAATTCTTACATTTAAGGTCCTCCCGTGGAGACGGAAACAGACACTCCTCTTCAAACGGAAAAAGTAGAAGACATCACCTTAGCAGTGACTCAGAGTAGTATGTTCAGATTACTTAGAAACTGTTCGGTATCTCTAAAGTAACAAAAATTCAAGATCTTACATTGCTGATTTTGGTAGATGGCGCAGCAGTACATAATGAAGATACAGCTGGAGTATCTTAGTCGGTATTTAGAAATGGAAACTAACTCTGCTATTAACTTTGCAGATGTTGTCGAAGTGAAACCTGGTGGTTGGGATGTCGAAGGTCGACCTGAAACCGAAGGAAGACCCAAAACAGAGTACCAGCCACCCCCGCCAGAAGTTACTACCAAAGCTCCAGTTACGACTACTGAGCCGGCATATGAAACGGTTGACGACTGTCGACTGCCACATTACCCGATGCCAGATCGGGACGCAGACAATTCCTGGAGATTAGGTGAATTTGAAATGTTCAATGAATTATACCATTCTTCCACTTGAACAACCAGAAACATCTGTTTATGTACCATAATATCATAGAACCGATAGGTTCTACTGAACTTATAGAAACTGTATGATGAATTGTAACACTGGATCAGATATTTGAAGAAAAGTGTTGGGATATACTTTCAGGAGCAATGGAAAACAGTAGATTGGAGTACAGTTCTTTGGGAGGCAACTACACAGAAAATTACGACTTCCAAATAGAAATCCGAACTATGTCGGATGAGGGTGTGATATTCTATGGTGCATCTGAGAGTGAGCTCGACATGGTAGCAGTGTTTATGAAGAATGGACAGGTAAATATACATTTTTAATATAAATTATTTAATTAAATGCGTTTGAATTTACATCTATCATTCTATCTATTTTTTTCTGTTTACTTCTTCATTGGTGTATAGTTATTTTGTTACATCTATACATCTGTTTTGTTACATCTATATTAAAACTGAAAAAAGCAACCACACTGGTAGCTGTTTTCTTAAATGGAGCTATAAGTTATTACTAAATGAAATTAATTATTTACAGATCATATATGCTTTCGACTGTGGAAGCGGTATCACTGTGTTGCAAAGTCTCTGGAAGGTAAATGACAATCAATGGCACACAATTTTGTTCAGACGAGAAGAGAACTTTGGAGAAATACTGATCGATGATCAAGGCCCAGTCAATGGTTTCTCTGACGATATCACGTGTACCACAGATATTAAACCACCATTCTACATAGGTGGTATTCCGGTAGAGAAAGCCAACAGTGTATATGAAAAATTGGTACGTGCCTTAACTTTTAATTTTGGATATGGAGTGGGTAATAGTATCATACAACTTTTAACTAGGAATCTGTATTTATTAATATAAACGAAGAGGGCTTCGATGTCTTTATCGCAGGAACATTTGAACTCAGCACTGAGAAAAACAATTCGTAAAATTTACGAGATATATCGTAGAAAATACGAATTCTTCGTATCTTTTACGATAAATCTCGTAAAGTGTGTGAATTTTGCATAGCTTTTATTTCTCGTAGTTTTCTCAGTGAATAATTTCCAAGACAAATTGCGTTATTTTATAGAGTAAAAACATCTGTAAAATTTGTTTGATTAAATCAAATGATTTGAGTTAATTAAACAAATGTTTTTGAGTATTGTGATGATTTTAACAGAAAGATACATTAAATTATTGAAGATGGTAACATTTTCAACATTGACACAGGTTGTCTTTACAGAGACTATTACACTATTTATAGGCGATGTGGAATGTTCTTACATTGAGACTGAGAGCCATTCTTTTACAAAAATATATTATCTTTGTCCTCATTAATTTCCATGCTAGCATAAAATCTCCTTAAAATATCACAGGAAAATATTTTTGCAGTAGAATGTTACTAGAATATAATATAATTAAAATATCTCACTGAAACTTGCCCAATATTAAAAAAGTAATATTTATCATGTTTTAAAACTATTGGGATATTTCTGAAAATGTAAAGCTTCTTCAGAAATACAAAATTATTGCACACGTATTAAAACTAAAAATATATTCTAGCAACATTCTCGAATTTGTTCGTTTGCCCAGATTAAAAAGATTCGAAATTACTCGATGGTTAATTCAATTTCATTTTTAGGGTACCAATAAGCCATTCGCTGGTTGTCTTCGAAACTTTACCCTTAAGGGTCAACCAGTTGGAGAACCGTCAGTAAAACTTGATGTCATACCTTGCTCCAAACGCATCGAACCTGGAATATTCTTCTATCCAGGAAACGGCAGTAATTACTATGTCGCAGGTAATTATTCTAGCAACACAATTTAAGTAAAGTGTACACTTAGATCTCCTAGCCTGAAATAAAAAATGGATTATACATTTAGATAATGTTTTAACAGTATTTGGTTGTCAAGAACTGTAATATTAATTAAAATTACAATTTCAGCTGATAAGTTTGGTGTCGGTAAAATGATGGATATTCAGATGGACATCAAACCTCGCAGTGCATCAGGCCATCTATTTTCGGTGCATTCGAAACAAAGTTATGTTCTTTTGGAAATGATCAACGGCACTGTCCGATTTTTGGTTAAGAGCTTGAAAGGAGATATTATTGAAACTTCCTACGAACCTACGAAACCAAACACATTATGTGATGGCAACTGGCATAACATCAGAGGTATTTCCTTTTATTATTCTTAGAATTATTCGAAACTAAAATGAATGATGAATGCAAATTTTTATTTCAATTTAATGATAAATGAAAATGTATTCATCATTCAATTCAAGTTTGAATAACGAATACATTGTCATTCTGCATTAAAAGTCTAGTTAATGAAACATTTTTATTTGAATTAGTTTGAACTTTTATGATTCCTTGCAACAAACCATTTCAATGAAGTTAATGAATAATAATTAATTTATCTTTTTTTAATAGAAGTTTACGAAATTTTGATTGAAATAAAATTAATTTCCCAAAACTGTAACAATTATATTTTGTTACCAGCATTGAAGCAGAAGAACGCAGTGGTTCTCTCAGTAGACCACAAATCGGCACCTATAGGAATGAGCAGTAGAAGTGTAGCACCTGTAGCAACTAGGCACCCATTGTACATCGGAGGTCATCCAATACTTCACAAATTGCGGGGAAGCACATCACTGTCCCAATACGTTGGCTGCATTAACAACTTTATTATCAATACCAAACAAATTAACTTCGAAAACAGTCGAGCGCATGGCCACGTTTTAACTGGCATTTGCCCAACTATATAATACAGTAAAACTCTGCAATTGAGAAAAAATCAGTGTTAGAAGTAAAGATCTTTATTCAGAAAGGATTTTTTATCAAATGACTTCGAAATTATCATTTTGTTTACACAAAGCGAATTTAAGACAATGTTTTAAATATGTGTTTTAAATTAATTAAATATGTGTTTCAAAATTGGTTGAAAATTGGACAACTTGTTCGTTTAAAAATACCCAACATTTCATTAGTTAACAAATAAATATTGAATTATTATTTTTATTTACTTCTATTTCTAATTCGATAAATTTCGTTAAGTTTCGATTAATTTTGTTTCTAATTCGATAATAGCTTCCTATTGGTCAAAAGCTGTTTCAAAACAAAATGCCAAGAAAATTGGTTGGAATATAATGATTTTAGCCATTCTGATAAGCGGTCCCCATAAATGAAAAACTAGTGATATGACAAGTCAAATTCTTTTATACTCTGAACCAAACAATGTATTCGTATTACTTTTATATATATACCACTTTTGTAACGAAAATGAAAAATTAAATATTGGCGTACAAACAAATTGTCTCCTTTTATTCCTTCTTTGGACGGGATTTAAAATATATGGTGGCGAACATTATACTCGCACTTAAGAATACGGATGTCCCCATATTCGTAAGAATAATAGTATCTGCGGAGTCCATCCAAATGGTAAAAAAGCGGGCTGAAATAAAAACCATACAATTTTCAGTTTTAATTAGCACAATATTTATGCACCACTTATGAATAAAACTATAATTGTGTGTAACATTTTGATAATTATTATTAAAAGTTTTTTAATTCTAAAGAAATACAGATCGGATAAATATTCTATCAATTGTAGAGCTTTTGTAAATTAACTAATTATAGCATCTTAAATAAAAGTTCAATCTTTTCTGTGCAATAAAATTCTCGATTTCAACGTTCAAATGACACTTTTTGCAAAATATTCCAACTGATATGGCTTACATATTGATGTTGGACATATATTTGTGTCAAAAACATTAAAAAGAATTATTTTAATAAAAAACGTAAAAATTGGATTCAAACAATATGGAGATTACGTTAAAAACCAGCATAGAGTAATTACGAATAAATTGTAATA
The DNA here is from genome assembly GCA_022817645.1 of Ceratoteleas bidentatus. Lineage (NCBI taxonomy): Eukaryota > Metazoa > Arthropoda > Insecta > Hymenoptera > Scelionidae > Ceratoteleas > Ceratoteleas bidentatus. The sequence goes on from JABFPB010002169.1 coordinate 16,142, forward strand.
AAAAGACTCTTTTAAAATAGCACTTTAATTATAACGAGTAATGCTGCTTTGCTATGCAAATCACGTTTTTCGTTTTAGAAATGATGTTTTAGGAAAGATACATTATGTTATAATTGCACATATAAATACGTTATAATTGTATCATACTACTCGCGCATACATTATTTTTGAAGATATATATGTATAGAATAAACTCTTAGAAATGCAAATACTGATAAGAAAGCCACGTTATGTAAAGGTCTGTGTAGTCAGAGTTGAATTTAACAATTAGTACTGCCGATTACTGAGGCAAACGTCTTTTTTAACGGTAATATTTATTAATTGCCAATATAATTGTATAGTGTTTTAATTAATTGTAATACAGTGTTAATAGTGAATTCATTACTAGTGTAGCCGTCACTCCTGATTTAAACTTGGAGTAAATGGAAAGTCTTGAGAGAAACAATGTCGCGAAAAAAACTGTTGGTAAGTCAATTTTCTGTACGTGTTCTTATTACAAAGGCGTTTAAGAATTTTCACAATGAACCCTAATATAGTGTAATGTATTAAAAAAAGTCCTTGTACCAAAATTCTATAATTTTGTACAAGTTTATACAAATTTGTAGAATTTTGGTGCAGACATTTTTAATTTACTACTCACTTGCATTAGTTAAAACTGAAATAAACCATGTCTGGGCTGAAACCGAATCAGCATTTCTTGCTCGCAATATTAGCAATAATTGAGATATTTTTGCGGAAGCGGAAATCGGTGTACACATTGGCTGAAAAATAATAAAATAATGAAACTTTCGTTTGAAAAACCAATAATATTTGTTTACATGCATGGAAATATCTCTATAAAAATCAGATTCAAAGAAATAAAGCGAATATAATAATTATTTAAAAATATTTATTGAATTGAATGTGGGTGCATTTTTTATTAAAAGTGCAAAGGCTATTCAATTGAACATATAGATAAGGTTTCTAAAAAAACATTATCAGCATTGCTTACTATAGTAAAAATCTTTAATTAATTTATAGTACTATATAACTCAATGCTAATCTAAAAATTTGATTTGAAATTAATTTTAGGTAAATTTAATTCGAGTAAATATTTTCTACTGCATATTTATATCATGTTAACTTACTACAATACATATTAAAAAATCATAATTTTAGTATATCAGTTTCTCTTTCTATATTTAATTTATATTATTCTGAAAACGCTTGAGTCAATCCCTGTAATTTTCTATGAAAAATACTTCATAGAAACGAATATAAATGAAATGATTATTAAACAATGAATTCCTTGGTGGAATGAGTTCGATTACATTGCATGCATAAAGTAGAATTCATTCAACTATTATAGCCCTCAATCAGGTCAAAATAATTCCAGATAATTCAAATGAATGCATAATTTGGCTAAGTACAATCAATTAAACTACGCTTTAGTAAAATAAATTATAAAGAATTCAGGTTGTACAATCACGAAGGGGCGTGTTTTTAGGGTTCGAATAAATAATTATATTGAAGGTTCATTAAACTAACCGCAAAACATTCGTTTTCTATTTAATTGACTTTAATTAGTAAAGTTTTTATTGACACATTTGCATAAATAAAATCAAATAATAATTTTGTATAAAAAAAATTATTACAATATTGTGATTAACAAATATTTTGTAGTTGCTTGTGATGTAATATTCATAAATTACTTATTGTAAGTGTTATGTAAAGATGTCCAAGACAAAATATCATGTAAACTAAATGTTTTTATTCCTTATATAAGTCATGACATATCCAATTTGTAAACATCCTAATTGTATCTCCTGTGTCCTTCTGAAATATGTACGTCAACTATGTCAATTCCCATTAGAGCTAATTTTTTTTCGGTACCTTTGACAATTTATATCTCCTCTTCTAGCGACACAATTTCGTTGAAATTATGGCAAATAACAATAATCATATTAATCTATATTTGTGTAAAGTTTCATGAATTTCCTAATACATTCGTGCTGTGATTGTACAACCTTAACTCTGTGGCATCAGATTTGGCAAATCACCTTAAGGGCGCACTGTAGCAAAAATGATCAAATTTAATGAAAATTAAAAAATATGTTTTTTTATTAGATAACACGAGGATTAATTCTAATTCAGTCTACCCTGATAACCACGATGAAATTACTTCCACATAAAAAAGACTCTGATGGTTACACGTCTATCGTTTTTAATATTATTTGTATATGTATTAGTCCAGGGATTCCAAATTTTTTCTAATTGACTTTTTATTTGGCTCAGATCTCCCAGTGAACCACATTGTCCCAAAATTGACCCATAATAGCCTAAAGCAGTCTAATTGTCCATTTATTGTTGCTTTTTGCCCAATTATTGCCCAATTTCAGGTCAAACCAATTTTTGGTTCACTGGACTGTTGCAGATTTAATTGGTTCTCAGGTTAAAATCTCTTCTTTACAGAATTCAGCTGGAAAATTAGAAGCTCAGGACTGTTAATAATGATAATTTTTGGACATTGTTTGTAAATATTAATTTAACTATTATCTTTGATCCAACTTTGACTGCACAATTTAAACTAACCATCAAACACTGTCAAATGCAAAAAAATAAAAGGATCAGTTGAAAAAGATAGAAGATAGCACTTTCGCTGCAGTGTCCCCTTAACCATGATAAAGTAAACAATTCAATAATATTCAAAATCATTAAGTATTAAAATTTCAAAATCAAACTTACAGCCATAAGAGTAAGAAAATATTTTGGCACAATTTGTTTCAAAAATGAAGCAAATAGAATAAAATACAAAACAGTTCCAATTGCAGTCTTCCTGTTAATGGCACCCAAATACTTTAAAACAAAAAATATCAAAATATACTGTTGTGTCAAAAGGACGGGATATTCCAAATATGACAGCAAAGAGTATCCATTGGTATAGTTATAACTTGTCATAACCGTATAGCTGAAACAATAAAACATTAATTCATTAAGTAAATGACAATCCCAGTAATTAAATGATAACCGTATATATCCCTAAAAAAACAGACAATTAAAATTATAATATAATTCCTTGCATAATATTTTAATTATCAAGTTTTTCACTAATAATCTGAATTGTCAGACTTTTCATTAGACAATTCGATATACATTTATATTTCAAATGAATTTAAAAAATATATGGCAATAATTGTTTGGCATTAAAGCAAGAAACTATTGGCATTGGATGAAGAACTGCACTTTTTGGTTCTTAATTTTATTACATACAAAACAAAGCAATCTTACCTAATCAGTTCCAAAAATAAACTTAACAACGACAGACCTTGCACCGATTCAACCTTGATAACTTTTAAGATCTGTGGGAATTTTTGGATAAAACACATCCCAATTGTTGCAATGCTGATCACATCCAAAAAAGTTTGCAACGTCAACTGTACAGCCATGATTATCGGATAAATAAAAATCAATCAATACTGGTCCACAAATAAAAAATCGTTCGAAAAATAAAATTGCTAAGTAAAAGTTGTGTGTTGCCCCGACTAAAATCTCGCGAGACAACTGCAATTCGTTAAGCTATCATTGCGGAACAAACGCGAAAACGTTTACTCGATATGACAAGATGCGATAAACGGATCTCCGAGTGTTGACATTGCGTAAAAACACAAATACAAACTGATTATCGCGAAAACCGAAAACATAACCTTGTTTATTTGAACTGTCAAAACACGTCTATCAGCTGGCATTCGCTGTCCTGTTTTATCCGCAAATATAAACAAGAATGGACAATCTCTGCAGTCTGCTTTATCGACTACGATAACAGTTTAAATTTTCGTAAAATTTTGTAATTCATATAAACACATTTTCCGAAAAAAATTAACATTTGAAGTTATATCTGAATAGAATATTGACAATGAATAAATACTTTCAAAAGAGACATTTTTCTTCATTTCAACAAATCGGTCATTATTATCGACACCTGTCAAAATGTGATTCCGGATATGTCCACAGATGGCGCTGTTTGGTGAGAAAATAGCGGTGTTCAGAACCGGAAAAATTGTTTCGTCTATCTTGTTTTTAAATAAAGTTAGATAAAGACAGAACGTTGGGAAAAGTTGGGTATTGTCAGAGGAGAGGGCAGATTTCCTTTCTACGTAGATTGGTTGTTTTGTATGTGTCAAATCGCAAAGTGTCAAAGTTAGTTATGTACACGGTGCTTGGCATGTAAAACGGTCCGAAAATGCGTGAATCGTGGCCCGAACAGACTCAGTGAGAATCGGGTAGTTGTTGGTGTAGTTTTTATTTGACGTTTTCGTAGTCGCGGCAAGCGAGATCTGTGGTAATCTATGAATTTGGGCATTTTCAACCAAGTTAATTTGAAGGTGAGAAAAAGGATGGTCCAACTTGAAAGGGTATTTACTCTGTGGGATATCTTTTGTTCATTGTTGACATTTAAACTTGTTTGTTTGGGTTTGGTTGATGTATGTGGTATTGTTTTTTAGATGCAAATTATCAGGTGTTTTATATGATAAAGTAAACACGAATGTTTTGAGGAGGAAGACATAACAGTTATTGTTGAGTAGAATGGAAGCTTAAATCTTGATTGTGATTCTGGCATTTTTTTATTTTATGCAGATTTTTAGATGATACAATTAGACAGATTTGGATAAATTTTAGAAGTTATTTAAAAAAGGACACAGATATAATTGGCACACTTTGTTTCAAAGCATTAGGTGTCTTGAAATAAAGAACCATATATATTAGTCACAAAGTGAAATGTATTTATTTATATTTTAACGTAAGTAGCATCTGTTTAAGTGAAATCACAGTTAAGAAGTATTTTGTAGGATTATTACAAATTGGAAAAAAACTATTTTTGTTTTAACATATAATTTTATTAATCCAGGTTTCTCATCAATCTAATTGTCAATTTTCATGTCAACATATTATGCCAGTATATTGCCAATATATTAAATAACATATTGAAATGTATATAAAATGAATCAAAAATATATTGTCAATCACGAAAAAGCCGAAATTTCCGACTTAGTAATGCGAAATCTCGAAAACCGCCCGAACGATTTTGTTCAAATTTT
>JABFPB010002170.1:0-21203 GCA_022817645.1 Ceratoteleas bidentatus
CATGTCTATATCTAGTACCAAGGCTGAATGATAGTTACGAAAAACGTAATTTGTACAATTGTAATCAAAAAAATTATTTTTAACCTATTTTGCCATAAATTATCAAATGGAGAGGAGAGATCATTCTCTCATGAAACTTGCAATAATAATGCCTCATTATGAAGCATGCAATGGACATCAACTACCAAAACGGACTAATAGTTAAGAAAAACGTAATTTATTGTAATTTTGGTAATCTCACCGTCTGATTTTTCAATGTAAATATAGAATTATTATGCCAGCTCAATGAAAAACTTAAATTATGAAAGAATGCAAAAAAACTAACTATTCTATTTTGTTTTGAAAATGACTATAATTCTCATGCGAGAATTAAGGCAAAATTAATTGCTTACAGACAGATAGAAAAATTAAAAAATAACAGTTTGTTCTAGTTTGTTTAAATTGATCTAGTTTGTTTAAATAACTTAAGATAGAATAATTCTTCCTACCATGACTAGCTTAACATAGAGAAGACGATAACCTTATCGTGACCGAAGGATTTTTTAGAATGTTGAAATGTAAACGAAACATTTCCGTCACCTTGCCTTGGGAGCAGTGCAATGGGCACTTAAACTCCTTATCGCGACAGATAAACCGGTAGCTTTGCTGTGCGATCGGAGGCACAAGTGTCCGGAAGGCGGAAGAGGGGGAATGTCGTTTTTCATTGTTCCCTTCGATTAACGCGTTTTACGTTGTGTGCCCGCAGCCTGAGCTCATTACTAAACACGGATACGCCGCGGAGACGCATTATGTGTGGACCGAAGATGGCTATCGGCTCGAGCTACATCGAGTGACTGGCCGACTTAAGGATAAATTGTCAATAGAAAGTTTATCTGAAAACACAAAGGACAAGACGAGCGAGACTTCAGCGCAGCAAACGGGTTTGGAGCATGAGCGGAAGGCAGATGGCGCTGAGGTCAACAAACTACCCATACTCATCACCCATGGACTATTGTCCAGCTCGGCCGATTGGGTTCTTTTGGGACCCAACAAAGCACTGGGTGAGTTGACTTCGTCTGAATTTTATGGGGATTTTGAGTAGAGAAAATTTACGGTTTTTGAACGAGTGTGGAAAGTTTACTATTGCGAAACTTGTGAGAAATATAGCTTTTGGGACAAGTGTGAAAAGTTTTTTAACTAGTGAGAAATTTAGCTATTTTTGAACACATGAGGAAAGTTAACCATTTTTAACTAATGCAAAAATATGTTTTTGAACTGTTTCTGAATAAGCGTTTTTGAATTAGTGAGAAAAATAACTATTTTGAGACAAGTGTGGAAAGATAATAATTTCCTGACTAGAAAAACAATTTTTTATTCTGGAACACATGTGGAAGGTGATCATTTCTGAACCTCTTGGGAAAATGAGAATAATTGTAAATTAGTCTACAATTATTGCAGACTAAATAGCGATAGAATATGATTTATGAACGAGTTCTGAAAGTTGAACATTTCTAAACTAGCTTGGAAAGTTTACGATTTAAAAAAAACTGTAAAAATATAGAGATACTTTAACAAGTGAGGAAAATTGCGGAATTCTGAACGAATTGGGAAAGTTAAACATCTCTGAATAACTTTAGGAAGTTGAAAATGTCTGAACTGATGTAACTTTAAAAATTTATATCTTATCTTCTAACGACACAATTTCGTTAATATTCAAGCAAATAAAATTGATCATATTAATCTTTGTATGTAAATTTTCATTCACTTTCTAATTCATACTAATCCTCACTGTACGTAATCAAATGTAATGTCTTCCAAACATTTCATGTCTTATACTGAGTTTTAAATCTCAGAAAATATTCCAGAAATACCAAGAACTGATCATAAGTTCTAAGTTGGCATATAAAATTGAGCTCATTGATATTTCTTTTGAAAAATAAGCCAACTAACTTGAGTTCTATTGAATAATGTAAAGCAAATAACACAATGTAATTTATTGATTCAAACTTACTGTAAATCTTTTAGATAAAAACTTCACAAAATATACATATTTCCGAGTTTCAAGGCAAACAACTTCAAAATCAAACAAAGCATGTAAAAATGACGTTTAAACTATTTTCTGGATGAAATAGTGTAATACACATTTTCTAACTTTTCCTCGTAAGTTTAAAAAAGTTAAAATTACCTCTACGATATTTTCAAAACACACAAGTGTAAACACGATAAAGAAGAATGACACTAAACAAAGAATTTCCTTAACGTTTTTTGCATTCTATGACTATGTATTTCATTTGTCCGTATGTATTTTCAATACATAATCACCCGCTTCAGTGTCTAAAATTACACTCTTTCGATATAACGAGTCCATCACTTGAATAATAAATATTCATTCATATGAATTCTTCCAACTTAATCAACGAATCTCAAACATTTCCTTTCATAGACTCACTGGAAACAATGTTGCGCATTGTCACCGTTTATTCGTGTGAAATATTTTCAGTTCTCAACTTTCCATTTAACTGTTAACACTGTCCAACAAAAACTGCTGAATTATTTTTCAAATGCAATTACATTTTTGTCAAACATGTATTTGCCTTCAAAAGATAATGACATTTTTTCACAAAAAAGTTGACCAAACATCCATTTAAATTACAATTAAAGTTGCGTCAAAATTAATTATAAATCACATTGATCTTTAATCTTTTTATTTTAGCCCGAATTATATTATCCATTTCGCTACTTAGAATCAGAAAAACAATTCCTACAAGTGCGTTCAGGATGATTACATTCCATCAGAAAGAAGTCGAAAAAACTGCGATCGCTGCTGCATATTCAATTAAGCTTTCAACTGCCGGCGACCTGAACTGTTAAGAAATAGTGTATCATGCAACGAATGCGGAAAAAGTTTATCAATGAATGTTCTGTTTACAGCTCTTGTTGACGACACGTGCGTGCCGTCACACTCGTTTTTATTTACATAGGAAAAGTCCAATTAATAAGAGTTGACAAAGGAAAGAAACGATTGTCGATTACATCTCAATCTTCGCGTAATTAAGCCTATTATACTCCAAGTTACGTTTAATTACTCCTGACGTCAAATGCCTCAATCCGACAAAAACCATTCCATTGACCTCTGCCGCCAAATAGTCCGAACAAAAATATTCCGCATTTGTTTATTGATTATCCTAAGTCGCAACATCGCCGGCATTAATTTTGCAGCGCAGTAATTGATTTTCGCAGTTCCGAGGCGAACGCAGCGATTCGTTATCAGCTTTGTTGTAACGTGTAAAACAACTTGTCTCGAAATTGCTTTATCTCGGTAATTACTTTCGGGGGTTCGATAACAAGCGGAAAAAGGCTTCCTGGTATACCACGGCCTTCCTCCGATAAAGATTTTGTAAGAATTTCGATGTTACAGCATACTTGCTTAGCAACAATGGATACGACGTTTGGTTGGGCAATATCAGAGGCAACACGTACTCGCAACACCATAAACGATTGACGATCAAGGACAGAGACTTCTGGGACTTTAGGTCAGTTGAACTAAATTAAACAACTAATTAAGCAGTCTAACATGATTGAGCTTTTTCGTTTTGATTTTATTCTGCTCTTCAAACTTTGTTTCTGCTTTTTTGTTTGAGATTAGTTCCCAAAGTATTTTTTAGTTGCATTGCATTGCAAATTAGAATGGAGGAAATTGACCAGTAGGTTTTTTTAGTATCCAGGAGCTTGGTTTCTATGACATACCGTCGATGATTGACTACATCCTGGCGAAAACTGGCCGAGAAAAGATCCACTACATCGGCTACAGCCAAGGAACGACAGCCTTTTATGCGATGTGCAGCGAGAGACCGGAATACAATGACAAAATTCGCGGCATGATTAGTCTCGCGCCAATCGCTTTCCTCACCAACCAGAGAAGTCCACTCATCAAGCTAGTTGTTCGGTTCAACAATGTCATGGAGGTAAGGTCCTTTATAAGTATTAACTGCAACTTCCGGTATCGAAAATGCATAGATCACATTGATTAACAATCGGTTTGAATAAAGACAGATCTACGGAATTCAATAAAATGTACTTCAATAAATGTACTTCCACCGATCCAAATAAATTGTGTGAAGCGACTGAGAAGAACTCTAACTTTCCAATCTGGAGAAAGTGGCAGAATTCCAGATGAGTTTTGTCGTCGACAGACCGATTAATCGAGGAAATGTTTCAGTGGGGTTCCTCGTATTGCAACATCCACCAGTGGTTCCCAAGGAACAAGCTGCAGGCCCGCGCTCTGGGGACCATCATCAGAAACACTCCTGGCAACCTGACAAAGAGCTTCTGCAGTATCTGGTTATACCTGGTAGCTGGATTCGGTAGCAACCAGTTAGACAAGTCCATGCTGCCGCTGATCTTTGGCCACTTTCCCGCGGGATCGTCAGCGAAGCAAATCATGCATTATGCGCAGATCATTTTGACGGGTAATGTGCAAGTCAATTGCAGTGATTATGCGCGATGCCACGGCTCGCAATCAATATTAATTAATTGTATGAACGTGATGCAACGATAACCTTATTAACCGGAGGATTATCTTAATTGCAGATTCGTTTCGAAAGTTCGACTACGGCATCACGAAAAACGTGAAGCTCTATGGAACACCCCAACCACCTAAGTTCAACCTGGAGAACGTGAAGGTTCCGGTGTGCGTGTTCTTCAGTGAGAATGACTTCCTAACTGATCCAGCGGTAATTTTTCTTTTTTATTCAAATAGTTCATAAAAGGGGTTGACCTGATAAGAAACGATTTTGGTAAAATGGACGAAAGGTGTTCTTAGGAATATGAAGAAAGGAATGAACCTTTCAAATGGTCAAAAAAATGAGAAATGGAGGTTTTTGGGCCAATTGTTGGCCTAACCCCCTTAAGTCGCGTTTCTAAAATGATCTCTTTATTTCAGGATGTCCAAAGATTGGTGGAAAACTTGCCTAACGTGAAGCTGGTGCACAAAATAAAATACTCAAAGTTCAACCACATTGACTATCTCTGGGGTCGGGATGCCGACTCTCTCCTGTACAATGAGATTCTCCAGGTGCTGGAGAAGAACTACGAGTTCGAATGAAGTCTCGTAATTTAATGAATGATACGTTGTACATATGTATAAAATTATTACCCTGTTGTAAATAAGACATCGAGTGAAATTAATAGCATTTTTCCGACAGAAGCTTTTATTTGTGTTGGTTCTCGTGTGTATGTATATTTTGTCGCGACGAAATTGCCGGCGCGGCGCTGTAACGTACGTATGGCCGCGCAGTACACACGTTATTTCCGCGCATCCGAATGATTACAGTATTTTTCGAACTCAGTGTGATCTGTCGTCCGATATGTCGATGACGTCAATTTCTTGGACATTAAGTACCTCTGTGATTCTCAGTGACACGCTATTTAATCGCACCAACATTTTTACTCTCGCTTCTTCAATCAAAGACAGTTGTTTTAGGATACCCGATGACGATGACAAAAGATGTATTTATTTTTCATAATTAAAGTGAATTTATAGAGAAACTGAGCTTTTCGTGTGTTCCCTTACTGTTCCATGATTTTAGGATCCAGTTTCTTTGAGTAATTATATATAAGACCCATCAACATTTGCAAGATTAGAAAAATAGCTTTTTAATTTCAGGTAAAATCGGTGATTTTTTTGTTGACAAAAACTGTATCTTGGATGAATTGAAGAATGAATTAGAATTCAATTGATTTTTTAATTCAATTCAATTTATCTATTATCAATTTAGCTACAATAATTCCAGCTCAAGACTAAGTTGAATTCAGTTACTACTTATACTCGATTGAGAAAAAAGTTACACAACCTCCTATTGAACTTTCCCTGCAGGTGTTCTTCCCTCAATCGCACCTTTATCCATCCCACAATAACCTCGATTCTTACCAAAAATCTACCAACGTACAAAGAACAACTTTCACAGTCACTCTGCATTATTCTTCCTTTTCGTTATACAACCATATCCCCACCTCAATAAAATCATATTTCCCAATATCCCTACTGGAATGTTTACCGATACCCCTCACTTTAGACCAATTTGTAATAATCGAAATCATGGCAATTTATGAATCATGATATTATTGCAATTATAACTCATCCAACATACAAATCATACAAAATCAAAACAATCTTAGAAAAATACAAAGCAAAAACAAACTTTATTCTACATCGAAATGCAATTTCAAATAAAACAATATCATAAAATACACCAAATGCGAATCTGAATGCAAGGAACAACAAATAAAAAAATAAAAAATGGTATCTACACGACCTAGAATACGTATCAAAATCAAAACAGCGGCAAAATAAACAAAGTCCAGTCTCACGCCTCCTTGGAATGTAAGTCGACAATCTTAACCATTCCAAGAATGAATCCAGTTGCATACATTAGAATGTACGTCATACAGTGTAATAAAACCAAAACGAAAACAAAAACGATCCGATTCCAAATGTTTATCATTAAAACAAGTCAACGGAAATGTTATCTAAATCTCAACGATCCAGATATAAACGAATAATTAATTTTCAAGGTCATAACAACAGAACTATAATCTACTTCATGAAAAATTGGAGCTAACTCAAAACAATCGAAATATCTACAAAAAAAGTGTTTCTTTCAAGGTCATAAGATAAATATTAAGATAATCCACTCAAAAATTTGTTTAAAATAAAAGAATTGGAATATGTACGATTTGATTAATTTTTTTCAAAATCATAATACCGCATTAAACATTCACTTTTAAACAAACAGTTCAATATTAATAAAAACTGCAGGATTTACAAAATCAGTTGGCTTATTGACCTTTATTGACCTTGAAAATATTTAAGGTCGTTAAGGATAAAATTAACAATAATCCACTCAAAACATCGTTGCAAATTAACTCTACGGTCTAAATCGCTAGAAACTGTGTAAGTATGAGAGGTATGGGGGGGGGGGAATAGTCAATCATTTTGAACTCAGTAAGTTGTGTATGTAAAGCGGCAGGTCATTTGGATCTTTTCATGTACAAGTCAGTGCCGTCTTACGAGGTACGCTTCCCAAACTTTGCGATGTGTGAAATCAGGCAAATGCGTAAAAATGAGTAAGACAAAACCAGTCAACAATCCTGTCCCTGAAAATAACGAAGACAAGTTTGAGAGTGATTCACATGGTCCGTGGAGAGATGACATGATAGATAACACTTAAGATTGTGCATCTGAGGTTAATTTCTGTGTAAACAAACTAAATAGCACATTAATCGTGATATAACCAATTAATTCTGATTGTCAGACAAACTGTTTATACTGACAAATATAATTGCAGATATATATGACGTATTGTTTTCTTGAGAAGATCATTTGAAGTTTTTTTTATTAAATACCTACTTTAAAAGTCCGACTCGAAAACCACTCTTAGTCCGAATTTGACATCGGATTTCGAATCAAATTTGGGAGAACTTTGGAAACATTTCTAAAAGTATTTTAATAATTTGTATCAACATTACCATTTGAATGAACAGAACTTTTGAAGGAGTCTTGAATGTTTAACTATTTTGGCCGAGTGGTTATGTTTTCAGACTTCTGCGTGGTAGGACGGCAGTTCGAATCCTAACTGTAAAAATGAAGTTTTTTCATCTTAATGGTTGAAAAACGTTTGACTCCGTGTTATTGCGATTTATTAAAGTGATTTTAGAACTGCCGTAGAAGTTTTAGACATTTTACGTTCTCACAAATCCGACTCGCAATTCGATGTCAAAAATCGAATGGAACATATCCCGATCTCCGTAAATTCTCCGGAGAATCTCCGAAGAAATGTCCGTAAATCTCTGGAGAATTTTCGGAGATCGGGGATATATGTTCCGTTAAGGTAGGGACATTTACACAATTAAACAAGGTACGAAAAAAATCATCATTTTTTCAAACAATTCGTTTTGCTTCATTTAAATAAAAAAATTAAATTAAATAAGATTTGTTTCATATTTTGTTTGAATATATTTATTAAATTTAAAAAAGATTGTACAAACATATTATACATAATATTATTTTTACTGTGCCTCTTTAAACAAGTTTCGTATAAGAAACTCGATGTTGTTCCAGTCATCTGTCAAATGCGGCACTGGTCTGGCGTCATATTTTACGCTCTTGTCAAGAATCTGCAGACTACCAAACAATCTTGAAACAGATATGTCAACCCGGAAACCGTCTTTCCTCAAGCACTATCCGAAAAAACTATCTATTATATGATTACAAATAAATTTACCTGGTGGGGAAAAAATCCGCAAAAGTCGCCAAATTATCTTTAAAAATCTGCAAAAACTTTAGTAATCTCTGAAAACCTTTGTAAAACTCTACGTAACTCTATAAAACTCTATAAAACTCTGAAAAAGTACTGAAATTGGCACTTTTATTGGGAATTTCGTAAATTTAAAACCCAAACAGAGCGGTTTGTGAAAAGTCTACGAAAGTCTGTCAATTACTGGGAAAGTCGGCAAATGTATTTTACAGAATTTCCCAAACTTTCGCAGATTTGTATTCTGGAAAATACATTTTCTGACTTCCCAGACTTGTCAGATTTTTGCAGAAAATAAATCTGCGAGTGTTGGGTTTTAAATTGACGAAAGTTGGCGAAATTCTCAGTAAAAGTGCCAATTTGAGCACTTTTTCAGAGTTTTGTAGAGTTTTATAGAGTTTCGTCGTCTTACAAACTTTTTCAGAGATTACCAAAATTTTTGCAGACTTTCCCAGTAATTGTCAGACTTTCGTAGCCTTTTCACAAACCGCTCTGTTTGGGTTTTCAATTTGCGAAATTCTGCAATACACATTATATATATACTTTTGCAGTCTTTCCCAGTAAAAGTCGCAATTTCAGCACATATTCAGTTTTTAAAAGTTTTGTAAAGTGTTACAGAGTTTTTCATCGATTACGAGACTTTGCAGATTTTTTCAGAAGAATTGCAGACTTTTACAGTATTTTTTCCACTACAGAATATATACCTTTATTAAATTTTTTTATTCTGATTTTACATATGATATTGTACTATGCATCTTCCTCTTATTATACCAATAACTACAAAAAATATATAAACAAATCTAAACATCGCACACCCAACCATCATCCTTGAGAACTATCCTCCGTTCTCCCGCGACTCTTTCGAATCGTCGCCCATCTTGGCCGTGACGTCACGCGACGCATTCGCGTGAGTCAGCGCGTGCACGGGAGTACGTGCCTTAATGATCGGGCTGCGCGATACGCGACCGGCCGCCGAGTCGACGATCCGAGCGCCAGTCAGCCAGTGACCCGAGCAGCCGAGCAGAGGGGAGTGGCTGTCGCGCATTTTCGGTGGTCCGATGCGCTGACCGCGCCATCCGCTGTCCGCAACCGTTCGCCCATTCCCCGCAACCGAGCCGCAACCGGAGCAGCCATGGAGGACGACCTGCCGACGGAGTACGACGTGGTCGTCGTGGGAACAGGTATTGATTTTTATCGCGGAACCATTTTCACGCGAACCTCGCCGCGTTGCAATCACGACAATGCCCGCTCTGTTGACAGGAATGACCGAATCGATCGTCGCCGCTGCTGCCAGCCGGATTGGCAAGAAGGTCCTGCATCTAGATAGGTACGCGTCACAGGTTTGAAGGAGATGCAGCTGTTTAGACAATGAGGGGGTTTAAGGCTGGAAGTAGCAAGTTTGTCTGGTTTTGAAGTTGAGACGTTTGAACAAGTTTTAGGACTTTTATGGCGGAGTGGGGATCTTGTTTTCTGTACTGGTTTTCTCATGTTTTGGGGGAGATTAAGGAGGGGATAAGTTAGTTTTTTTGGTAGTTGAGAAGATAGAGATTTTTTGCTAGTTCTAGTGTTATTTATGTTGGATCTGGAGATCAAGATTTGTTCTATGGTTTGGGGGTCCGTGATTTGGTTGAATGAATGTCTTATTTTAGATGGCAGAATAGAGGTTCTACTCCCAGATTGGGTTTAGGTATGACCTTGGTTGGTTTGTCAACCTAGATCCAAAAAGACACTTTCATTGGGATATTGTACTGTCCAGTCTCCAGTCTATTTGAATTTTACATTGTGGAGTTGTAGATGATGATTGCTAAAAGTCAAATCTTCTTTGAGTTAGAATAGACCAAATATAGTCTAGAGTGGGACACATTACATTCCTAATCTGGGTACAATTCATTGATCATTGAAGTCTAGGGCAAATTTGGCCTTTCTTCTTTCAATCAAAAGTAATTGTAATCAATATTGAGATTCAGATTGTTCTAGAATCTGTAACCAATAACCAATTGGGAAATCCTAATTGCAATTGAGATAAATTTAAATCAAACACAATCCTATAAACTGAATCGAATCTATAAACCCAAACAGCATTCTGGAAAACCTTACCTTCTAACATCAATTGTTATATGAATTATGTCAGAAACTGTCTAGAAACAGGTTTATCGATTCCAATCCATCACTTAAGTTCAGTGTTGGACGTTTAATGAAAAGGAGATTTCATTAAACCGATAAGGAGGAACTGATAAGTATTTCGAGACTGAACTGCAAATGAGCAAAAGCGTACACCGGGCAATATAAATTACACTGGCAATAACGTGCTATCCTAGATGCCCATTGTTTCTCGCCGTTACATAAACCTGACCATAACTCTTTAACAGTCGCTCTGTTGCTTTCTAGTTCAATTATCAATCGCGCAATCGGGTAATTAAGCAAAGACCGCGACTTTCACGTTGATTATGCGTCACGTTTGCGCGGACAAACTGGTTGACAATCTGATCTCAAAGCCATCTGAAATAACAATGATTGACGGGACGGAAAAGTAGAAACGAGGGGTTCGCGAGAACGTTCCATTGTCCTGGCCAAATTGGCCTAAACTCTCCGCCCACGCTCTCTTCTAAACTGGGTTAAACGCCGTGCAAACTCATCTCAGCTAAGAATTTCCGCAGCAACGAATTCTATGGTGGACTGTGGGCGACTTTCAACTTGGACGGACTACTGAAATGGTCGGATGATCTGATTAAAGCCGACAGCGAGGACAGCAAGAATGCACCTAGCGTAGAATTAGAGGCTGGTGAGCGGTTTTTGAAGGCGACCAATCAGTATTCGAATGTCGAGAACATCAAGTTGATTTGGTACATCGACAAGTGAGTGATGGTTTTATGGAGTATGATAGTAGGTGGGTGGAATTTTTGGGTTTGGTCACAATTTTGTGTCATAATTTCTGGTTTCCAGTGCTGAAGCGGATCTCCCAGAGGTGCACGCGAAGGAGGTGCAAACGGAGTCGGAATCCGGCGAGCACGCGGAAAAAAGCGAGGAGGACAAGGCGGATAAAAAGGACACCGTTAAGCACTGGAGCATAGAGCGGTTCAAGAAGGAATACAGGAGATTTAATGTCGACTTGGCACCTAAGGTGCGCCTGAGTGGAAATAGAGAAATCTTCGGATATCAGATTCAGCGTTTTTAGACGTTAAAGAGGATGTTTTGAAAAATACTGTTTAGAAAGTTACAGAAAATTTTATCAGGGAAATTTATAATTAAATAAATTCAATTGAAAAGTTGATTCTAAATATACATCTCATATCAATGGAAATTAAAAATATGGTCATAAATAAGTTTTTCAATCATCAATGTGCTAAAATTTCTCTAGATATGACCAAATATAAATACAGAGAATCAGATTCTAAATTTATTTTAATGTTTTCATTAGTGTTCTTTGGCTGATGTGGCTATTTTGGTATCCTTTTTAATCGATGTTTTTTTCTAGTTACTCTACGCACGTGGAGAATTGGTGGAACTGCTGATTTCGAGTAACATCGCCCGTTACGCCGAATTTCGCGCGGTGTCCCGGGTCGCCACTTTCATGGATGACAAACTCGTTCAGGTGCCCTGCTCGCGTGCCGACGTTTTCGCCAATAAAACGGTCAGCGCTGTGGAAAAGAGGATGCTCATGAAATTGCTTACTTCTTGTATGGAACAGGGCGCAGATAGCCCTGAATTCGACGGTACGATTCGTCGAACATCATTATTTTTTAAATATTATCATTAATAGTAATTTACCCAAATGTGAAAATTTAATTAAACTTCATATTTGAATTCTTAAAAAGCTACTACTTAAATTGCCAAATTTTCAAGCAATTCCTCCACATAGAAAATTTCAGCATTAAATGGAATTCATTGTCAAATTGGTTGAAAATTCGCTAAATCAAATAGTAGCATTTTAAAATCCCAAATATTTACTTATAAGGGATTACCTTAAGGGAAAACTTTAATTCACTTAAACTTAAAAACAAAATATTACCCATTTGGTCAATAATCGTCACGTTGTCTACTGCAATTTAAACAATACATTACAATTAAAATTGCATATGATCTCATTTAAGTATCGACAAAATGTGTCCAATCTCGCGAAATACTTGACCGGTGACTGTCAAGCGTTTCAGTTCAACTTGGACACAAGTCGATTTGTATTCTAGCGATGCAAGTAACGGTGAATACACAATGTGTCGCCGTTCATTGTCCGGTTGCTCGACTAACGAATTGGTTGATCGCTCATTGCAGGGTTCCGTGATAAGACTTTCTTAGAATATTTAAATACGAAAAAACTGACGCCCATCGTACAGCACTATGTCATGCAGGCGATCGCTATGGCGACGGACAAGACGTCCTGTCGAGACGGCGTGAACCGCACGAAACATTTCCTCAACAGTTTGGGACGATATGGCAATACCCCGTTTTTATGGCCAATGTACGGCAGCGGTGAATTGCCACAATGCTTCTGCAGGTACACTCACGCTAGAAAGTTTATCCTTGCCAAAGACTAAAAAAGTCCTTGCAAATCGGATTTATCCAATCGGATGAAAAAATCTGTTTGATGAATCCTTTTTATTACAATTAATTATTAATTGTTTAGATATTGTTAATTTGTATTTCTGCACAGGCTGTGTGCAGTATTTGGAGGAGTTTACTGCCTGAAGAGGCAACTAGATGGCGTGGTGGTCAGCGAGGATAAGTGCAAAGCAATCATATCTGGAAAGCAGAGGTTGACTTTGAAGCATTTGGTGGTTGGCCAGGGACACGTTCCACCGGAAATCGTCGAATCAACTGGCGAACAGAAAATATCTCGCGGAATTTTGATAACCGATAGGTACGAAGTCCAGTTGTTACAGTATTACTTCAGATGTAACGTCAGCTTTACCTGCTGCCATTTATTTTTATTTCTTTTGAGCAAATCCTTAATCCCTTTTATGAGAGAAATGGATTAGTTGAGATACATTGGATGTAAAATTTACGATTTCATTTCGTCAGATCCCTGATGCAAGGCGAGAAGGAAAATTTGACACTTTTGTATTACCCACCGGAGGACACCGAGACCCAAGAAGCTGTAACCTTAATTGAATTAGGACCATCGACTAACGCCTGTCCACAGGGGCTCTGTAAGTAATTACTCGAGACGGAGTAAAAGAGATTTGTGACCTCTGCGGGTTCCAAACTCAAAACGTCTCATTACATTTCATTGCAATGCCCTTCGCTTCCTAATCGCTCAATTGAATTTGTATTTCAACAGTCATGGTCCACCTGTCCTGCAAACGAAAAACCAATGCCCAGAGCGACTTCGAGCATGTACTGAAGAAGTTCTTCGACGTTGGAAAATTGGCGCCCAATGTCACGCGAAGCCCCATGGACTCGCATACTCAGACTGTTGCTCCTGAGGAAAGGCACATAGAGGTAAAGAGATCATTTCAAATCGGGAATCTCTTTTTACACAAATTCATTAATTCTACTATTTCGCTATTAAATATCTCGAATTTCAAGATGTGAAGTTTGATGTAATGTTGGTCAGCAGACAAAAAATTCTTAGTATTTAGAGTTAATGCCATTCCTACCTTAAGGAAGAATGGTTTTGGTTTGTGATGAATTGAAAGACTTAAATGTGAGTTTCTTCGTTTTGCAGGAAGCAAACGCAAAGAAGAAGGAGGAAACAGGACACCAAAAGCCAAACGTGCTTTTCGCCTTATATTTCAATTTGCCAGCAAGCGACATAAAAATTAAGAGCTCTGCATTGCCTAACGTCCACGTTTGCTCTGGACCAGATTTGGATCTTGATTTTGATTATGCAGTTAATCAGGTAAAAATTAAGCAATATAATTGGTCTTAAACTGCTGTGTGTTACTAAATAAAGAATTGCACTGTTAACATTAAATCGTTTTACAGGCCAAAAGTATCTTCAGCACAATGTATCCGGATGAGGACTTTTTGCCCCGTGCTCCGGATCCAGAGGAAATCGTGCTCGAGGGAGAAGAGGCACCGGGTCCGAAGTTCGAAGGTGACGGGGAAGGTGCCGAAAAACAAGACATCGAAAAAACCGAGAAGGAAGAGTAAAGCGTACGACGAAAGCGAAGCAGCTTTTCTTATAAATGTCGTTTTCATTTAATCTCATTTTCATCGTGAATTATTAATTTTAATCATTGTAATTTATTGTGAAAGACACCTCGAATTGGTCCGAGGCCGGAGGATTCGTGCTTTTTTGAGTTTTTACGAGGAGTACGAGATAAATGATTTGCGACTTTTTGATACACAACTTACATTCCCCTCCTTCCCTCCACGGACCACATCGAAACGTCTACAAGGAGTAACGATAAATGATATATGAATCCTGCAAAAACAAAACGGTTTCTCACCGAGGATTGCTTCTGTACTTCGGAACCCTTTTGTTCGTTCCAATTGGTCTTTTCTATTGTTTTCAATTTGCATTATGTGGTATGCTATTTTATGTTAAACAATTATGTAACTCGTTTAAGGGTATTATACAATTATTTTGAAGATGGTTCTAGTTTGGATCAAAACCAAAATTGTACTATAAGATATAATTTTGGAATATTTTACAGAAAAAAATAATCTTACGCCTTACCGGGAATAATTTTTTAATATTTTTTTAATGATTCTTAAAATGTACTTTCAAATAACCCCTGCGTCATGCTAGAATCATCTCAACGTACTTTTTTCGCCGAAATGTTATTTTCTTGCAGGATAGTCGTCGTTCACCCGCATGTTAACGGTTAAGAAACTATGGAATATCGTAATTGTGCACATCAACGACCAGATTTCCGCGCTTGCACATTACTGCCGAACATGAGACTACGTAATAATGTTATAATTACAAATGAGGCTGTGAACATGTTGTTTGTTCCAAAATGATTTCGACCGTCGCTTTTCAAATTACTAGAATCACTTTCCTAAACCATCCTCGGCGCTGGATGCTGGTCGTGACCGTCAATTCACCAATCACAGCTCATTTCGCTGAATCAAATTGAATGTTAAGTTGTGCTGGTCCAATTGATGTTATTACTACAGAGTGAAAATGTAAAACAAAAAAAAAAGAAAAAACGTCGCGCAAGTCGGATATTCTTTTGGCTGTTTTTACATCGAGTATTCGTTTGTCTCATCTTAATGTAGCGTACACATTTTCGCGGTAGTTTTACAACTTAAGATTCTAATGAAGTATTTCTCAAAGCGTCATATGAGATGCACACAACAAAACGGTAATAAAGTAAGAATAAAAGTATACAAAATATGGATTCAGCTTCATCCGACTATCGTATCGAGCTAATACCTTGCATAGTTGAAGTTTTATTTTTTACAACTTGAGCTTTTACTAACTTAATATTACAATGATTTGGTCATGTAATGCCCTAGCGTGTTATTTTATATTGTACACTAGAATAGGTACGTATGATTTTATTGATATATAAATGAAATAAACTTGAAGTTACAAGTTTCAACTTATCTCATTTTTCACGACAAAATGCTGGACAGATTTTATTTATTTATTTATTCAATTAATTTATGGGGATATCCTTGGGGATATAATACAAAAATTTAACAAGTATGTAAACATATTATAGGTGCGAAAAGGTACAAAAAGGTTTTTTTTGCAAATCTTTATTCAAACTAAATAATATACATTCTATTTAACGTCATCCTTTAGTTTCTCAGCCTTCACTTGAGCCGCAGTTATAATATTGCAGATATCCGTTTTCAGCTCATTTTGTACTCTCAAAGGCAACTTCGTAACAACCTGGGAGATATTTTCAAAAAAACTCTCTATACTTTTATCACTGCCGGGAGTTTTGAGCAGGCGCTTTATCCTCCTGAGTGTCTCAGGACTAACGTTCGAATATTTCTTTTTCGTCTTCATTTTCTCCAATTTTACTTTGTCCTTCAATTCTCTCTCAACCTTGACCTCCACGCCATTCACTACAGCTGTCTGAACATTGTTATCAATGATATTTCCAGCGATGTACTCAACAGTCTCTTCTCCCTTGATCATCGGAGTAGTGACAATGAAATTATTTTTCTGCAAATCTTCCAAGTTAACCAGAGTAGCATTTTCTAAGCCATTTTGGGACGAATTGCAAATCGTTATGTATTTTGGGACAGTTTGGTTGTTGACGATGACTTGGTTCGATTGGATGGGAGTCGCAATTTCGATTACTTCTTTGTTGGAAATTGAGGAGTCCATAATATAGTATTCTGCATCACCCATTGAGTTCATGTCAAGCTCGAGGTATTCTACTGTTCCTTCGTGAATTTCTTCTGACTCGGGATTTATCTGTATAACGGTCTCCATTTCGGTTGACTGAGTTTCCGTATTATCGTTAGAACTGAAACAGTTAGGCAATTGTATAATTTATTCTTTTTTATAAATAGTGTTGTCGTTATGATAAATAGAATTAATGGTAGTCTTACTTTAGTAAGAAACTCATAGCATCCTCATAAATCCATTTCTTCTCCTCTGGATTTTCAAGGTTTCTTTTGTGAACTCGAAGAAATGTTTCCTTGAGTGTTTTCCATCTTCGTTTACATTCGCCCACTGTAAAAGTGTTGATTATTTCAGAGATTTGGTCAATAAAAATAGTATTTTAATAACTATTTAATTGTTTAACAATATACATGATATTTTTTGTAGATATAATTGTGTAAGTGTAAATATATTAAAACTGTTATTATGAATCCTAACCTTAAACCTACCTATTCCTATAAATGCACAATTTGTTGTTTAATATTTTCTTTTTTTGCAATAATAAATCAATTCTTTGGTACACACCTGAAATTCCAAGTTCTGTCGCCACCAATTGCCAACTCCGATTCACGTCTTTTTGATTTCGCCGAAAATTCTGGGAATCCAGTATGAAGTCGTTTCCGGTGTACAACACTGGATATGTTTTGACAAGGTTGATAAGTTTCAAATATGCGGTATTGGATTCCCCATTGATAGGTGATGACCGCGTAGACATTTTCACTTCCGCCAAAATCAAAATTTGGGTCGAAATTTGAACTTTTTAATCTTTCCTACTTCTATACAAAATTCGAATCGAATACTTAAAACAATGAAAACGAATTCTCCGAAATTTTAACCTAATTCGAACTAACTGACAACTATTTGTGTTGTTGTTGTTGTTGTTGGCTTTAATGGCTATATCCACTAAAGCCAGAATAGGGGCACGTATGTACGCCAGTAAAAGAACTGTTTGTGTACAATACACCTTTCTCGCTTACTAAACATGGCGGAACAATTACGACTGCGCATGCGCGAGGATACAATTGGATGAAATTACCTATTGCTTACTTGAAGCTGCACCTATCGTCATTTTCACCCTAATTTTTCTCTTTCCAGTTTTTCCAAGAAATGTAAACAAGAAATTATTTGAATGCAAAACAAAAAAAGTAACTCATAAAAAACCTTTTTTACCGACAGCGGTAATTGTCCACTTCCTTTGTATCTTCGCGTTCACTCGTCAGAGGCGCTCCGACTGCGAAACTGTGAAACATTAAAACGGCGTGAATCATATGCGAAGGTGCAAACAGTGTTCAGTGGTGTAAGTGGAAAAAAAGCAGAAAGGATGTGTGTTTTCTGGGACGCAAATTTGGAGTGATGTGCAACGATGTCAGACGGTTTGACTGTTAGACAGGTGAGTTATTCTGACGTTTCCGCACGGCTTCCGAGAAACGTGACGTTCGACTGATAAACAAACGAACGACGAACATTGATCAATGTTAAGCGACAATCGAAGGAGGACAGTGAATCATGGTCGTGTTTATGATAACATTCGAATAATTGAAACTAGTCAGATATTTGTGGAAATTTGGCCTAAAATGTTTTAAATAATGTGGTCAGTTTCACTGCTCGAAATCTCGAAATTCGTGAACTTACTGATAAGACGTTAATTAGTTTATCTACGTGGTTATCGAAGTTCTAGTTCAGCCTCGTAGATCGATGTTTGTTTAACGTGGATGATCGAGGTATATTAATGTTAAACTGGCATTTGTGAAGTTGAGTGTGTTGAGATGTAGATGGAGGTATTGGAGTGTGATAACTTTTTATTTTATACTTTTCTTGCAAAGGGATATGATTCATTAGACTCTTTCAATGAACACAGTATTTAAAAAATTTTATGAAGTGGTATTGAAGTAACAGAAACTTATTAATTTAGACAATAAAGCAGTATCTGATATATGACCAAATGTACAATCGCTTTTTATTTTTAATGTTATTAATAGGAACAAACTTGTTAGTATTTGTAAGTTTTTTCATGAGTTATGAGAAATATGTTTTTTTAATGAGTTTGATTACTTTTTTTTAAGTTTGTGAATGAACATTAATTTTTGTTTCAAAAAAGTGACTGACGGTTTCAATGTCTTTGAATCACAAAAGCAAACAAGATTATTTATTTGGAAGATAACCATAATGACTGTAACTACCTGCATTTAATATTCCTATGTTATATTTCTGTGAAAAAATGTACTCCTTATCTATCAGTAAATACCTTAGGAAGTAATTACTGGCTAAGATATTTCTAAGGCACTTCTGTAAACATAGTTAATGAAACAGATTTTAATATATCATAACTGGCACTGATCTGATTTAAATATATACAGTTAAACAATATTTGAATATTTGAATTTATCATAAATAAAAACAGTAATTTACTATTTACTTATCGTTACCATATACTCATTCCAGATAACAATGTAAGCACTTGCAATGGCTTATTTTGCCCAACTTCTCAGCCTCGTCGCCATTTTGGCGGTGGCTTCGGCTAGTAACATCACCCCACTAGTCTTCGGAAACACCCTGGATGTACTTCCCGCTGCTTTCGGGGACTTCAACTCCGACGCCCTGACAGACGTGTTCGTACTGAACGAAAACCAGACCAGCGTGGGAATCCTCCTGGCTGCGGAGCAGGAGCCTCTTCTTCGACGGAGCGAAAAGTTCTCCTGCACATTCCCAAATGTGATCACTAGTGTAGTTCCTGGGGACTTTGACGGAGACGTCTTCATGGACGTTATGGTCACGACTGTAGGCAGAAACGGTCATGTACAGGTTCACATTCTTTGGGGAAGCTTGGACCAACTCAACTGCAGCTATGCCACGAATCCGTTGCTGGAGATGAGGGGACAACCATTGGCAATGGGTAACTTGGACAGAACAATTAAAAGAATGGGTTATGAAGTGGATGAGATATTTTGGGAGACTGAATTTGTAGTAGTTATGTTTAGTTGGATTGAGAAGAGAAGATTTTTTGAAATGCGGGTGGAAACTGGGTGAAATCTGATCATATGACCACATTTGAGTATAAACACGACCATGTTTAAAGTACTTTGAAAAATAAGAGTTTTTGACAATTGGGGTATTTTGAAAAGTGTTGACAATTGTTAATATTCTTCAAACTTTCTCGTGTTTGTACTCAAACTAAAGCATTTTTCATTCCAACTACGATGGTGTGGTCCAAAATGAAAAAAATGTAACTTCCTTTTCAATTTTGCAAACTTGTGTACTCAATCGAAACGGTTTCTCTCAAACAAAAACCCTCCTTCCCACAGACTACAACCAGGACATGATAATCGATCTCTTCGGCGAGTCTCTAGACGGCAATCGCACCTTCTGGGTGTTCAACCGGAACCGAACGACCCCTGAGGCCGTCCCCATGAAACTGTCCACCCTGGACAAATTCGAGCCGATCCGCTCGCCGCACTCGAACGCCTTCCTGGACCTGAACCGGGACAACCGGCCCGACCTGATGGTCACCACCGACAAGTACTTCGAGGTCTGGTACGGGGCGGAGCTCTCCAGCAAGAACCCCGGCCGCCACGACTTCCACTTCCACCACAAGATCGAGATCCCCCGGAACTACGCGCAGGTCGGCCAGGCGCTCTACCTGGACCTCGAGCTCACGGGCAAGCTGGACCTGGTGCTGCCCGTCTGCGTGGACCGGGACTGCCGGAACAGCACTATTCTCGTTTACTCGGGTTCCGCCTGGCACCACCTGCCCATCGACTTCAGCGACTCCCGCCAGATGGTCTGGGGCTTCCACCCCAGCGACGGCAAGCCCTATCAGGACACCATCACAGTCAGGGGCGGGGACTTTAATATGGACGGCTACCCTGACTTGCTGGCGACGCTGCAGTCGCCCACGCAGATGCGCACGTTCCTGCTGCAGAACGTGGCTTGCTCCACCTGCGGCGACTTCCGGAGGAAGTTCGAGGTCGGGTGGGACTTGCTCAGCCCGTTTGTCAACAAGACTGTCGTGGGGGTGTTCTACGACTTCTACCAGGACGGAATCCTGGACGTGATCTTCGTGGAGAGCGGGCCCCAGGGTCGCCGGGTCGCGGCGTTCAAGAACAGTCTGGACTACGACGCGAACTTCGTCAAGGTGATGGTGCTGACCGGGCTGTCTAATAGCAAGTACCCGATCTCGCCGGGAACCCTGGGCAAGAAGAAGCAGACCTACGGGACGAACCTGCCGGGGCCGTCGATTTCGTACAAGACGACCACCCAGGACGGAGAGCCGCGCCAGGCCATCGCCTCGCAACTGCCACAGAGCGCGTACTTCTCGCTCAACTTGCCCTTCACGACGTTCGGCCTGGGCCGCACGCCCAATTTCATCGACTCTCTCACGATTGGGGTAGGTGGCGCTGTTGATTGGTTAGGATATTTGGTTGGTTGTTCACCTTGTTCTCTGAAGGATTCTCTACAAGTTCACCGTTTCTAATACACGAAATTTTACACTGTAATAGTATTAATCGTCCATTGTTTATAATGTGTCGTGTATTAATTCTATTAACTGAAGAGATTTGTGATTAAGTTATAAAAAAGTCAACATTTTCATCGGTGAACTTGTAGAGAATCCTTCAAAGAACAAG
>JABFPB010002171.1:0-21205 GCA_022817645.1 Ceratoteleas bidentatus
GTTCATATGAAATTTCATGAAATTGATTTGAAATTTCGTGAAGTTCATATGAAATTTCATGAAGTAAATATGAAACTTCATGAAGTTGCTATGAAATTTCATGAAATTCATACGAAATTTCATGAAATTCATACGAAATTTCATGAAGTTCATATTAAAGTCATGAAAATCCTTGAAGTTCATGTGCAAGTGCATATGAAATTTCATGAAATTCATATGAAATTTCATGAAGTTGATATGAAATTTCATCAAGTTCATGTGAAAGTTAATATGATGATTTCATGAAGTTCATATGAAAATTCATGAAATTCATTTGAAATTTCGTGAAGTTCATATGAAATTTAATGAAGTAAATATGAAATTTCATGAAGTTGCTATGAAATTTCACGAAATTCATACGAAATTTCATGAAGTTCATATTAAGGTCATGAAAATCCTTGAAGTTCATGTGCAAGTTCATATAAAAGTTCATATGAAATTTCATGAAATTCATTTGAAATTTCGTGAAGTTCATATGAAATTTCGTGAAGTTCATATGAAATTTTATGAAGGTCATGTGAAAGTTAATATATTTCATGAAGTTCGTATGAAAATTCATGAAATTCATTTGAAATTTCGTGAAGTTCATATGAAAGTTGATGTGAAATTTCATGAAGTAAATATGAAATTTCATGAAATTGCTATGAAATTTCATGAAGTTCTTATTAAAATTCATGAAGCTCATATTAAAATCATGAAAATCCTTGAAGTTCATGTGAAAGTTCATAACATTCAGAAGAAAGTTCATGAAGTTCATATAGGACTTCACGAAATTCATATATAAATTCATGAAGTTCATACAAAAGTTCATGAAATGCATAAGAAAACCTGCGACGTTCATATGAAATTTCATGAACTTCATATGGAAATTCATGAAATGCATATGAAAAAAATTCATGACAGTAATATAGAAGCTTATGAAACTCATATGAAAGTTCATAAACTTTATATGGAAGTTCATGAAATTCATATGAAAGTTCATGAAATTCATATGGAGGTTCATGAAGTTCATAGGGAAATTCAAGAAATTCATATTAGAGGTCATGATATTCATAAGAACTTTTTTCGTGTGAAAGTTCATATACAATTTTAGGAAGTTCATAATGTCTGGTTCATAATGTTCATGAAGTTCAGGGTCATTACATAATCTATAAAATAATATTAAAATTTCATGTTGTTCAGTTAAAATTTCATAAACAGCACGAATTTCATTTGAAATTTCATGAAGTTCATTTGGAATTTCATGGCATTAATTTCATTATATGAATTAAGATTTTGTATTATTATTATGAATTATGAGTTCAGATCAGCAGTGATGAACTTTATGAACAATATTATTTTTTGTTTATGAACTTTATGAACGTTTTAATTTTTGTATAAAAAAATTGGCGACCGACTAATAATTGCCGACTAAAACTCATCGAAGCTCTCTGATGAATCGAACGCTCTCTAATCCGAATGATGAAAATTCACGTCCGGTTGAGCTTTCTCACGTCTAACGCATCACTTTCGCTTTCCAGCGTCACATTCGCACGAGCACGGGCACCATTCGCACGACCACCACGAGGACCATACCGAAGACGCGGCGCACACGCACGAGCCCGGCTTCACGATAAGTAAGTGTCCTTTCCGACGTGCAAATGCATTATTCCAGGCAGTTATGTGGGTTAATGGCGACGATTCTGCGGATTCAAGGAAAACTTTGCATTTAAGACGATTTCCCAGGGAGAATACCAAAAAAAAAAGAAAAAAATTTAAACAAGCTCGATTATATTTTTTTATTTGTTAAAATTCCCAGCATTTTTTATTAAAATAATCATTTTTTTGACAATTTTTCATTTTCTCGTAAGGCGAGGGTTCAAATCCCGATAGATTTGTTGAAAAAAAGTCTTTGAAAATGTCTTGATTTTGTTTGAAACTTAAATGAAAATTCTTAATGCACTTTAAAGGCATAGAAACATGGAAAAAGAAACAATAGCATTTTTTTCGAGAGACGAGGGTTCAAATCCTTCTGAAATTATCGAAAATAATGTGTTTAAACTTCTTTTGTTTTCTTGAAACATTTAAATAACATTTTTCAAGACATTTTGAAGGGATTGAAACAATAAAAAGAAAAGAATACATTTTTAATCAAAGACGAGGGTTCAAATCCCCTCACAATTATCAAAAAAAATCTTGATAAACGTCTTTTTATTTCTTCAAACATACAAATAAAAAATTCTGATTTTCACAATAATTTTAATCACTCTCAAAATTAAGAAAAATAACCATTCTCTTTTTCCTCGTAAGACGAGGGTTCAAATCCCTTACATATTCTCAAAAAACTCTTTAAAAAAATGACTTTTCATTTACCAAAAATTCTAAATAAAATTTGTAATGCAAATAAAATTCTGTTCGACCTCAAAACATCATAAAAATTCAGATTTTCATCACTAAAGAGTGATAAAAATGTCGAATAAAATCCAAGGAAATTCCGAGAAAACGGCCGTGATTTCTCTCTAATTTTTCGATAAAAAGCTTAATTGCGAAAAATCGTCGAAAAAATGATTTTAATGGGAAAAGATTACGCGCGGATAAAGTGGCGCTTTCCTTGATGCCAATGGCGATTATTTTCATTGGCCTCGCGCGGCGGAATTATTCTGCGGGACACTCGGCTCGAATTCTAAGCCGTTTTCTCAGATAAGGCTCGATATGTCGGTCAATTGTTCGGCCTCCTTTCCGTAATTTTTTGCTATTGAAAAATGCAAATGAAAAATGCAAACAATCGTGACACACTTCGGGTTGAATGGGGTGGAAATGAAAAATGAAATTACAGTATTTTCCACCATTTTTTATTAAGTTTTTTTTCATTTTTAAAAATCTTTTTTGAAAAAAAAATATTTTAAATAAATACAATGGAGTAATTGTAAATAAAATGTGAATAAAAATATTTTTTCAATAAAAAAAATTGTTTTTCAATTAAATAAAAAAATTTTAGCGGAATTAATTTTTTTCTGAAAAATTAAAAAAAAAATTTAAGAAAATTATTTTATTAAATATTTTTCTTTATTTAAAAAATGTCTATTTTGTAACAAAATTCTTTGCAGACAGTTTTTTAACTTACTTTCACACATTCCTTTATTATATAAAATATTTAATTATAGTTTCTAAGGAAAGAATCATCCGATTCAAAAGCAGATGTTATATAAATTTAATTGTTACGAAATCGATTGAATTTCTATGTAGAAAAGAATTAATGGAAAACTGTTAGACATTTTTAGAAACCATAAAAAGGTACAAGAAAATTGAACAAAAGCCATTTGAAAGTGAGAGACATACATTAAATGGAAACTGAATTAAAAATGGGAGCAACTTCGAAATAGATATTTATCATATAATAATGTAAATGAGATTCTTAAAAAATGAAATATATTAACATTTAAAAAATTTTTTTTATTTTAAAAGCCAGCTGAAAAATATTCACATCGCCTATGAAATGATGTAAACAATTTCCTTGAATCCTGAATCAAGTTTGCTAATTTAATCATTGGACTGCTAAAAATAACTAAGAAACATTCATACTTGCTTTCACTTTTTCTCATCTTCATTTGTCTATTTATAAATTGTTTTTAAATTCCACACGAATAAAATGTTAAACTTAAAAATTTAATTTTTTAATTTTCTTTTTCTTTTTTAATTCTCTTAAAATTTGACTGAAAAAATTAAAAGTTGAATGACTAAAATATTTAAGTGGAATAATTAGTCAAATTTTAATTTGGTTACGGAAACAGAATGTTTCGTAAAACTGAAAGCATTTCCATATCTCAATACCATTATCACAAAGCTTAAGGCATCTTAGTAAGCACTGATATATCGATACACAATTATTAGTATAAGATTAGAAATTGTTTGAAAAGAATTCTCTGAAAAACTTCTCGGGAAATGTAATTAAAAGAATTATGCTAAATACATCATTTTTCATAAATGTATTAAATATTTGTGGAATTTATTAAAAATATTTTAAGTGAAAAACCAATGTCTATTGTTAAAATCTATATTTAATCATGTTTGAATGTATATTTTAGTATTAAAATAAAATTAGTAAATACAAATTAAACTTGAAAATATAAAAAGTAAACCATACTTCTCTTTTCCTAAGGGACGATGGTTCGAATCTCTTAACAATTGTTTAATTTAAATGATAAAAAGCGAAAAAATGAACACAAACAATCCTTAAAACTTAATTTAAAACCAATAAAAATAGTACTGTTTTTTCTTTGTGAGAAGAGAGTTCAAATCTCTATACAATTTTCCTGAAACTATATCAAACCTAGCAATTAAAAAAAAAAAAAAAAAAAAAGAACTATAAAATTTGCTTAATAACTTCTCAAATATATAAAAGAAACTATATTTTTATATTCCTTTTAAAACAGGAGTTCAAATCCTGATACTAAATAAACTACACAAGTAAAAACCAAGAAGATTCGAACCGA
The DNA here is from genome assembly GCA_022817645.1 of Ceratoteleas bidentatus. Classification (NCBI taxonomy): domain Eukaryota; kingdom Metazoa; phylum Arthropoda; class Insecta; order Hymenoptera; family Scelionidae; genus Ceratoteleas; species Ceratoteleas bidentatus. Next base: position 4,512 of record JABFPB010002171.1, read on the forward strand.
AAAATATAACAAATATAATAAATAAAACGATACTTGTTCTTTCCTTGTGGGACGAGGGTTCAAATCCAGCCAAAATTAAAGAAAATTATAAATAAAATAAATACAAATCCATCTAAAATCTTAAAACGCCAAAAAACCCTAAATAAAAAATTTATTCTTTTACTTTCCTTATGGGACGAGGGTTCAAATCTCACCAAAAATTTCAAAAAAACTTAAATAAAACAAACAAAACTAAAATCTTAAAACACTTATCGAAAATTCGATAAAAAATAAACTAATTCTTTTACTATCCTAGTAGGGCAAAAGTTCAAATCCCTCGAAAAATGATCAAAAACATAAACAAAATGTTTCTATCAAATAAAAAATTTGAAACACTTTCCCCAAAAACTATTAAAAGAAAAACAGTTCTTTTACTTTTCTCGTATATTTCAGTAGGATTCGAGGGTTCAAATCCTACTGAAATCTTTAAAAAATCATAAATAAAAATCTTTAAAAAACAAACCAAGAATTTGAAACACTTACCAAAAAAACCGATAAAAACAAAACAATTCGTTGACTTTCCTCGTGGGACGAGAGTTCAAACCTCGCTAAAAATTACCAAAAATATGTAAAACAAATTGTTAATAATCAAACCAAAAATTCAGATTATACAAAAAACGACAAATAAAAATGATTTGTAAGACGCTTTCCTGATAAGACAAGAGTTCAAATCCTACTAAAATTTTCGAGAAAACCCCCTTAAACAAATAAAAAACAAACCAAAAACTTAAAACGTCCAAAACCTGATAAAAACAAAACTATTCTTTTACTTGCCTTATAGGACGAGGGTTCAAATCCCGCTTAAAATAAAAAAAACATTTATAAATCCATTTTTAAATAAACAAACCAAAAACTTGAATCATTTATCCAAAACTCAACAAGTAAAAATAATTTTTTACTTTTTTTATAAGACGAGGGTTCAAATCCTCCTAACATTTTCGCAAAAAACTTAAATAAAAAAAACTTGAATCATTCAAGAAATTTTGCAACATTCAAAAACTGATAAAAACTATTCCATTGCCTTCCTCATAGGACGAGGGTTCAAGTCCCGCCAAAAAACCGAAAAAAATTAAAAAGAAGAAGAAAATATACTCCAGAAAAAACGAAAAACAAGCTAAAACTTCTAACACCCAAAACCCACATAAAAACAAAAAGATTCTTCCACTTTCCTCGTGGAACGAGGGTTCAAATCCCGCTAAAAATATCGGAAAAAAAACTCAAAATCCCATATAAAAACTAACAAAACTAAGAAAACAAAAAGATTCTTCCACTTTCCTCGTGGAACGAGGGTTCAAATCCCGCAACAAATATCGAAAAAAACTCAAAATCCCCTATAAAAAAAACGAAAAAAAAAAAAATCTGACCCCCCCCCTCTTTTTCTTCCAGGCACCCTGGCCGAGCTGGTGACGAAGCCGTCCACGTGAGGGCGACCCTGGCGCCACCTCGCGGCGACCGCGCGAGACACAGTCGAGCCGCAGAGACAAAGGTGACGACGAGGATGCGCGCGACACAGTGCATTTGATACTTTGTCCGACAGACACGGGCGAAACAATAATCTCAGCCGTCCAAAGCGAACGACGAACGTTGGAGTATTTTTGTGCGGACCGTTCCGTCGGAGTGATGTTGCCGTAGGACGTAGATTGCGCGTGTACATACCACTTCCTTAGCCCGTAAGCGACGACTTTGATCGAGCGGGATTCGCCCGCTCCGCGCGACACCGAGTATTATGTATTATAGGGCCGACCCGGCCCCGTTTGACGAACACGTGAATGGACTTTTGTACAATTTCGTCGGCCAGCGAGGGCCGACGTCCACAGTGTCTGCGAGATTTCAATTCAGCATTTTTATCGACTAGTTAAGTGTATTTATAGAAATAAACGAGGCGATTTGTCTTTACTTTTGTAAACGCATTTCTATCATTTTGATTACCCGAATCCCTGTCCTGGAGAAGTATTTTGTCATTTTTTCCCATTTTTTGTCGTCATTTTCTCATTTTTATCATTATTTTATCAGTTTTGTCATTATTTTGTGTTTTTTGTCATTGTTGTATCATTTTTGTCATTATTCTGTGATTTTCGTCATTATCTAATCATTTTCTGACATTATTTTTCATTTTTTATCATTTTATCAATTTTGCCAGTTTTGTCATTATTGTAATTTTCTGACATTATTTTTTCCATTTTCCATCATTATTTTATCAATTTTGCCAGTTTTGTCATTATTTAGTCACTTTTTGTCATTTATTATCATTATTTTATCATTTTTGTCATTATCTAGTAATTTTTTGTTACTATTTGGTCGTTATTTTGTCCTTATATTGTCATTTTTTATCAGTTTTGTCATTATTTTATATTTTTTGTCATTATTGTATCAATTTTGTCATTATTATGTAATTTTCGTTATGATCTAATTATTTTCTGACATTATTTTTTTATTTTATCAATTTTGTCAATTTTGTCACGATTTAGTCATTTTTGTCATTTTTATCATTATTTTACCATTTTTGTCATTATTTTGTCGTTATTTTGTCCTTATATTGTCATTTTTTATCATTATTTTACCTTTTTTGTCATTATTTTATCATTATTGTCATTATCTAGTCATTTTTTATCATTAATTTGTCATAATTATTTAATCATTATTTTATCATTTTGTAATTTTCATCATTATCTAGTGAGTTTTGTCATTATTTTATCCTTATTTTGTCATTTTTTATCATTATTTTATCATTTTTGTCATATTTTGTCCTTATTTTGCCATGTTTAACATTACTTTATCATTTTTGTCACTATTATGTTGTCACTATCATTTTCGTTATTATTTAGTCCATTTTTACGTTTAAGATTATTTTATCATTTTGTCGTATAGGGAGAAATTGGGAAAAGGAATCTAGCATGTGAGTGATTATATTTTGGTGACACATTGATCATTTTTGGTAAAAATTCATCAGATTTGGTAAAAATGATCTTGTTTGCTAGAAAAAGACATTTGCCTGCAGATGATGTTTTCAGAATTTCAAAGTATACAGTTTAACATTTTTATTCAAATTTTATCACTTTTTATTGCTTCAGCAAATCAGTTTATGTGACAAAAAGTAAAGTTAAAGCTTATAATTTAGTCCCATTTTTATGTTTTTCATCACTTTCTTGTGGCCTTTCTATCAAATTGTGAATATTTGGACAGTTTAAGTAACCAAAAGAATCTTTAAAGCTTAGTTTAGTCACATTTTGATCACTATTTTATCACCTTTTTAAAAGGTCTATATAACTTTCGCAATATCTGAACAGTTAATGTGATAAAAAAATATAGTATACCATATAAATAATGTATGTGACGAAATACAGTTAAATATATAACTGATAATATTTTTATCCCATTTTTATCACTGTTTTGTCATTTGTATTAATGTTTGTATAAATTTTTTTATTCTTTATTTAACAAAATTATCTTCCATTTAAAAAAGACTAAAAATAGACAAATTAAATAAAATTTCATAAATCAACTTTTAAATTTATTATCCTAAAAAGAATCTGCAAATAAAACGTCCTTCAAACACATTTCCACATTTATTTTCATGACTTAACAATCTTAATAAACATTTAACAATTCAAACGAAAAACGGGGGAAATCCCAAACCCATTCGATCCAGCTGAGAACCACCCAACCGAACCCCCGAGCTTAAAAAATTCAAAGATGAATATTTTCGTCGGGTTTCGGTCGTCTTACAATTTTTTCCCATCATAATCAGAGTCGACAGACCAACTCACGCTTACAAGAAAGGTCCGCTGACTTTCTTCGCATTGTACATCGGTAAAAAACGAAAAAGGGTTAGTTCGCAAAGGTGCCTGAAAAAGTCGAAGCCAGGAAAAATAAAAACACCAAAAAATCTGCACGCTCGTAATCGCACGCGTCCACTTTGTTAAATGTTCATTAAATGCACGATTGGGTACATGAAACTCCGATTATTATGCTGGTTTCTACTACGTGTCGTGGGTCGCACTGTAAACAACTGTAAACTCCCAGTAAAATTGCCAGAAAACTGTCAATTTCGAGAATTTACTGTAAAAAGTCCTAATTGATGGGATTTTTGCAGTTTTAGGTAAATTTTTTTAAGGGAGTCAAATTTACTCCAGAAAAATACAGTATATTCTCAATTTTGAGAATTTACTGTAAAAAGTTCCCATTTGATGGGATTTCCCTGTTTTTAAGGGAATTTTTTTAAGGGAGTCAGATTTACCCCAAAAAAGTACAGTACACTCTCAAATTCGAGAATTTACTGTAAAATGTCCCATTTTTATGCCATTTTCCCGTTTTCAACGGAATTTTTTTAAAGGAGTCAGATTTACCCCAAAAAAGTACAGTACACTCTCAAATTCGAGAATTTACTGTAAAAAGTTCCCATTTGATGGTATTTTCCCATTTTTAACGGAATTTTTTTAAGGGAGTCCGATTTACCCCAAAAAGTACAGTACATTCTCCATTTAGAGAATCTACTGTAAAAAGTCCCATTTCGATTTTTCATTTTTTTAAAGGGGTCATTAACCGAGGTTTTACTGTCGTTCCGATTTTACTGAACATTGTAAGATTACAGTGATATTTTACAGTGCTATGACCGGTGGCGCCACCTGCGTGGCGCCAGGTCGGATGCTTGTTAGCGATGAGAGTGGGTCTCCGGGTGACTGGGTTGCGCGCTGAGTTTCTACTGTCTTCCCTTGTCGACGAACTCCAGGTAGTTGTGGCAGACGGTGATCGCGGCTAGCGCGGATCCCACACCGGCGACGGTGCAAACTACTGGGTTCGGCGGGATTACCGACCGGAGGACCGCCCAGTAGAGCACGGAACCGAAGCTGAGGAGCAGGGCACCTGTGGCACTGAAAACCGGGAAAATCGGTTGCATTTCGTCCAAATTGTATGATTTTTTGGAAATTTAGTTGGGTGGAATTGGATGGGTAGATAGTGAGAAATTGGAGAAAAAAGAAAGCTAGAAAATTTTAATTTAAATGATTATATTTCGGTAATTTTTGTCATTTTTTGTTATTATTTTTGTCATTGTTTTGTCATTATTTTGTAATTTTTACGTTTTTTGTTATTATTTTGTCATTATTTATCACTATTTTGTCATTATTTGTCGGTTCTTGTTACTATTTTGTCTTTTTTGTCATTGCTTTGTGGTTATTTATCACTATTTTCTCATTAATAGTCATTGTTTTGTCATATTTGTGATTTGTATCATTGTTTTATTATTTGTCATTGTTTCGTAATTATTTTGTCAATTTTTTCATTTTTTGTCCTATTTTGTCATTATTTGTCACGTTTTTGTCATTATTTAGTCATTTTCTCTATATTTTGACATGTTTGTCATTTTTTGTGAATGCTTTGTCAATATTTACCATTGTTTCGTAATTATTTTGTCAATTTCGACATTTTTGTCACTATTTTTTCATGTCTTCGTCATTATTTCTTGCCTTGATTTTGACATGTTTGACATTTTTTGTAATTGTTTTGTTATTATTTATCATTGTTTCGTAATTATTTTGTCAATTTTGTCATTTGTCACTATTTTGTCATGACTTTGTCATTATTGTGTCAATTTTGTCAATGTTTGTCACTATTTTGTCATGATTTTATCATATTTGAGTCATATTTTGTTTTTATTTTGACACGTTTGTCATTTTTGTGATTGTTTTGTCAATGTTTGTCACTATATTGTCAATATTTTATCATAATTTAGTGATTTTTTGTCTTTATTTTGACATGTTTGTCATTTTTTGTGATTGAACTGTCAATATCTACAATTGTTTCGTAATTATTTTGTCAATTTTGTCATTTTTGTCACTATGTTGTTATGTCTTTGTCATTATATAGTCATTTCTTGCCTTCATTTTGACATGTTTGTCATTTTTTGCGATTGTTTTGTCAATAGTTACCATTGTTTCGTAATTTTTTGTCAATTTCGTCATTTTTGTCACTATTTTGTCATAACTTCGTCATTATTTAGTCATTTTTACTTTCATTTTGACATGTTTGTCATTTTTTGTGATTGTTTTCTTATTATTTATCATTGTTTCGTAATTATTTAGTCAATTTTGACATTTTTTTTAACTATTTTGTAGGCTTGCGAATGAACCAGTTCGAACTGTTCGAACTTATTCACTTAAAAGTTCGAACTGTTCGAACAGTTCAGAAGTTCAAATAGTTCATACGATCAAAATAAGTGTCTTCCTGATTCGACATGTTTAAAGATGCATTGATATGATACAATAAGCTAAACATTATGAGTACGCTTGTCGGATTATTCGAACATTCATGAACATTCATGAATAATTCAATCCAATGAATGTTCATGAATGTTCATGAATGTCTGAATAACCGAATGTAGAAGAATCAAAAAATTTCAAAATAAATTCAAAAACTACATAAAAAATTCAAAAAAATCAAAAAAATTCATAAAAATTCCAAAAAAATTTTTTAATTCAAAAAACATTTTTAAAAAATGAAAAATAAATTCAAAAAAATTAAAAAAAACGAAAAAATTCAAAAAAAAATCGAAAAAAATTCGAAAAAATATCAAAAAATTCGAAAAAAATTTTTAAAAAAATTAGAAAAAAATTTTAAAAAATTCATAAAAATTTCAAACAAATTTTTTTTGATTCAAAAAACATTTTTAAAAAATGAAAAAAAATTCAAAAAAATTTTGTTGACTTTGAACATTCATGATAATGAACGTTCGAACATTCAGTGTTAATCGCTGACCGATTGCCGACGACGCCCCAGGCAGAAATTGCCAACGTACAGGCGACTTTACAATCGATACAACGTCGTGCCAACGTTGGGCAGCCAACGTAGGCATACGATGTCGAACCAACGTCGAATTCTTGGTCGTGCCTACGTTGGGCCAACACTGGCAGCCGACGTCGGCAGCCAACGCAGATTCGACGTCGGAGCAGCGTCGACTGCCAACTTGCTTCCAGTAGGTGAAACAGTCCCAAACGACGTCGGCGGTCAAAACAGATTCGAAGTCGGTCCGATCTTGGCAGACGACGTTGGCAGCTGACGTCGGACCAATGTTGGTCTTAAGTCAGATGTTTCCATACCTTAAGTAATATTGTTATTGGGCTCTAGAATATAGGTACAGTAGCTCGGTTGCAGAGTACCCGCAGATCAGACGGGGGCTGAGGTTTCAAATCCGGACTTCGGTTTGAGAGTTTTAATTCAAAATAAAATATATAATTAAGGCAGGTTCTCTAATTAATTATTAACAATTAATAAAATTGTAAATAATTAATTAGAGAACCTGCCTTAATAATTATACAAAAATGTTAATAATAATAATTAAAATATTTATATTGTTGTTAAACGAGGTAGGCACATTGTTGGCAAACGATGTTGGCACGACGTTGGCAAACAACGTTGGGATGATGTCGGCAGACGACGTTGGCTTGATGATACATGTCAACTTGAAACCCACTTTGGTCCAACGTCGTTTGCCAACGTCGTTTGCCAACGTTGTACCATCTTTGCCGACGTCGTGCCGAAGTCGATCCGACTGTAAATTTCTGTCTGGGGCATGATGACTTAATAGGTCGGCCCGACATCGGGTCATTTGTATATTGCTGCCTGGGTGCCTATCAGGGTTTATTCCATTAGAAACACAGATTTTAGAAAGTTAAAGAAACGTTAAATAAAATGCAACGAAATATAGCAAATTTGAAAAGCTGGTAATACGACAAATAAATAATTTACCAATTAAACACAAGCTTGTCGTTCGCGAAATTTGGTGGCCAAAAGACGAAAACGCGGTGACGATGCAAATTCGTTGGCGTCACCGCGACTCCTACCAATTTCACGGCAGGTTACCAGCCACCGCTGTGAAACAATGAAGAAGCACTCCGTATAATAGATATTTAGCACGGTACCCCGCGGACATAATTTGCTCGTTCCGTCGTTATTCACATTTGGTGGTATCAGGAGTTTTTTCATGATACGTTTCTTAAGCATTTAATACACATTGTTTTTACATATTTTGTGTCGTGAGTTGTCAAACTTATGGAAATGAGAAGTCGCACTGAAAAACTCGCAGCGTTAAATTGTATTCACAAGGTACGAAATACAAAGCAAGCCAAAAATGGCTTGCTTTGTGTTTATTCGAGGTAAACGCACTGCGAACGTGTTATTGACCACCAATATTTCTTACGTAAATTTCCATCATATTATTTTTTACCATTAAAGACGACATTTGTAAATGAAGTTTATATGCAACTCTATTGCAAATAGTTAAACATGTCTACATGCGTGCCCGCGTGGAAAAAATCAGTCTGGCAAAAATACGGCAAAATTATCGCAAACAGTCTGGCATTCATCAGGAGACAGAAGTGCATCGATATGGCAAAAGTATGGCTAAGGTATGGCAAGAGTATGGCCGAAACAGTCTGGCTCAGGATCGTATGCAGCCTGTTGCCGTACTGACGCCTTATCACAAACAGTACCAGTTACCAGACTTGGTAGCTAGTCTGACGCCAGTACTAGTTCGACTCTGGCTAACAACGGAAACAGTACTATTTTGCAGACTTGGTAGCCAGTCTGCCGCCAATACTGGTTCGACTCTGGCTAACAACGGAAACAGTATCAGTTACCAGACTTGGTAGCCAGTCTGTCGCCAGTACTGGTTCGACTCTGACTTACAACTTAAACTGTACCATTTGCCAGATTTGGTAGCTTGTCTTACGCCAGTACTCTTTTCACCATGGTTAACTACTAACAATATTAAAATAAAATAAAATTGGTTTACCAGATTTCATCCAGGCTTTTACCAGTTATGGAATTCAGGCCTGATAGAAACATTAAAATGATACAGACTAAACAGTTTTAAATGTATACATTATAATTTGTAGATTATTAAAATTTTCGAATTTTTGGAATACCAGAATTGTTTCAATATTTGAATTTGAAAATTATTCAGCCCACGTGTGGCTTTTTCCGTAGTCTAACGGAAGGCACAAACGGTTAAAGGAACGTCAACCCAGCATTGGTCGATGGTCGGCCCACGTCTATCTTTTCCTCCTGGCTAACGTGGAGCACCGATCGATAGTCAGTCGTCACATTATGAAAATTCTATTGACAAATGAAAAATCAGGCTTTTTATATAAATATAAAATATAAAATATATATTACAAAAAAGTTCAGTATACGGAAATAAACCGGCCAAGTACAAAAAAGTACATTACATAACTATCAGTAATATAATGTTCTGATATACAAGATGTGCTCAAGTACACTGGCATGCAGCTAGAATGTAAGTACATCATAAAAACAGCCTTTATACTTCGCTTGGAAGAATGTGTACGGCTATCACAAAAAACACTACAATATGTGTTATTAATGTGTCACATTAATAACATACAATTCATAATATATATTTTTTCCAATGCATGTACTTGGCGGCCTCTTACTATTCATTACTAACCTACAGTCACTTCAGTTTCTTTTGGAGTATTTGTTACAGTCCTGACTGCAGTTTGTATAGTCTCACTTCATTTTGTACAATGTATTGCTGTATGCCTACAAATCTATTAAATGACTACCTAACAATACGTCACCTAACAATACGCATCAATGTTCTACTAGTCTCAATAAACCATCTACGCGGAGAAAAAAACCAGCTAGTTCTGTTGAACTGTTCAGCAGTTTTAGCTAGTGTCGGTAAAGCAGCGCCTGTATTCAGGTTGTTATTTTTATTTTTAATGAACAGTGACATTTTTCCTTAAATCTATAAATAATTTATGATGTGATTAAAATAAAGACGCCATTTTGAATTGTACACACCATAAATTATTTATAGATTTAAGAAAAAATGTTACTGTTCATTGCAAATAAAATTAACAACATGAATACACTATTTTGAAAAATAACTGAACAATACCAAAATAACTTTTGTAATATTTAAGAATATATATTTTTTATTTACACATTTAATTTTTGAAATTATTTTTTATTATGATAAAATTAATTGTTATATTCTAACATTAATATGATGATTAATTAACATGTATTAAACAAAACACCAAATAGGTTATGTGTTTACTCAAATTATTCGACATTACAATTTTACTTCAAATGCTATTTCATATTTACTGCTAATACTGCTATAGTTTTGCTTTCTTAAACCTGATATGAGAGACTAGCAGAAACTGCTAGTCTCAAATAGCGATTGCTGCTGAACAGGCGCTGCTTTACCGACACTAGCTAAAACTGCTGAACAGTTCAACAGACCTACAATGATCAACGACCTTTTACAAAGATCTTATGAGGTATCCCCTTTTACAACGTTCTACCGAGTTATCCTGTTTCACAACGATTTAACGAGTTATCCCCTTTTACAACGATCTAACGAGTTATCCCCTTTTACAACGATCTAACGAGTTATTCGCTTTTACAACGATCTATCTAGTTATCCCTTTTTACAACGACATAACGAGTATTCCCCTTTTTCAACGATCTAAGGAGGTAACCCCGTTTACAACGATCTAACGAGTTATCCCCTATTACAACGATCTAACGAGTTATCCCCTTTTACAAGGATCTAACGGGTTATCCCCTTTTACAACGACATAACGAGTTTTCCCCTTTTTCAACGATCTAATGAGGTAACCCAGTTTACAACGATCTAACGAGTTATATCCTATTACAACGATGTAACGAGTTATCCCCTTTAACAAGGATCTAACGGGTTATCCACTTTTACAACGACATAACGAGTTTTCCCCTTTTTTAACGATCTAATGAGGTAACCCCGTTTACAACGATCTAACGAGTTATCCCCTTTTACAACGATCTAACGAGTTATCCCATTTTACAACGTCTAATGCAGCCCCATCTGACTCCCATATTTTCAAGGTTCACGAAATGTCCGTTGAGTTGTAGATGGCACTATTATCAATGAGGCTAGTCTGACTGTCAAATTTTCGAATTTAAATGGTTTATTCGAACTATGAAAATAAATATTATGAGGGGGCATAAAGCCGCCGTCTGATTTTTTCGCGAATTTGCGCCGTCTCTCGCGACCTTCCGGTACCAGCGAATTGCGAAAAGCATTTGGGTGGGGTACTTTGGGGTTTTTGGCGATGTCTTTCTGTTTCAGGCGAGAGCTCACGACTCTTCTTCTCCCGGGTGAGTAACGTGTGCTGGGCCTCATGACCGAGGGCCATGTGTGCTGAATGAGAGCGTGTGTGTCTCGCGATTAATGTTTGTATCGAGTGTGGCTTGATTGTACGATTGCGAGCAATTTAGATGCGTGTGTGTTTCGGTAGATTAAGTTTTATTATTGATTTATCTTGCTTATTGATTGTTTATCATTGCTTATTTTTTTGGGGTCTTTTTGCATTAGGTTAGTTTTGCGATATTTCTGGGGTTAATTTTGCGTAAGTTTTCTTTGCGATTGTGGGTCTTTTTATTTTAATGTCTCATATTGTACCGATACTTATTGCACCCGTACGCGTTTCAGCTTTTGTTCCGGCCTGAACTGAGCCCGACAGGCGAGAGCTTCAACGCGGGACGTTTTCGTCGCCACCAACGTCGCTGTCACCCAGCGCCCGCCCGGGCCTCTGATCCTCTCGCTCCTAGTACTCGCTTCGCCGCGCCAGTGCACCGCCATTCTGCCACGCCAAGTCACCTTCAACTTTCCGGCGTTACCAGTCTTCGGACCAGCCATCCAGACGGGACTACCATCTTCTCCTGGGTCGCGGCGTCCCAGACACCTCCCTGGAGTGGCCGTACCTCGCCTGTCTGGGAATCTACGAAGCCCGACCCAGGATTCTCCAGAGTACGTTCCACTCCGTTGGTGCCACTCTCGTCCCCCCCCCCGAGAGTGGCACCAGCGGAGGAGCTGGTCACCGGGACTGCGGCCGACGGCACGAGATTGCAACCACCCTGGAGGACTTCGAGAGCTCTCGTCGGGTCCGGTACAGGATTGGAATAAAAGTGCGGGCTCGAAGCCCCAAACGGGATTAAAACTTTGCTAATTGTTTTGGGCCAGCGTGGCCGGCGCTAGAAAGCGCAAGTAAAAGATTAAAAATTGGTTTGTTTTTCGCGAAGCGCGAAATTGGAAGCGCGAGGGATCGCGGTATTGTTTAAAAGTAGTAATTGGGGGCGCGATAGCCAGGCCGCGTGGTGTGGGTTATGCGAGCTGCGTATCGGATTCCCCCCTTCTGTTATTTATTGTTCAGAAAAATTCGATTAACTCAAAGCCATCCGAATTCCGGCAATTGTAATATATAGATTTTTTGGGGTTCCGAAACCCCAATAAACTGATTATTTTGGTATTATTCCGGGACTCAAATTTGATTTAATTCTCCTCCCTTTCGGCGCCGGAATCATGCGTTGAGGTAACCGTTGAGGACCATAGCCGCTTCACGGGCCAGATTTTCCCGGTGTCACCGGGTGGCGATCCTACTGACCGAACTTTTAGGGACAGAAATTGGCCTGTGGCGAAGGGACGGCCAAAAATTTGCACGGCCAAATTTTTGCCTCGTCACAGCTTTTCCCAAAAGTATATTCAAAGATATTTTACACATATTTTGAAAATATATTTTCGTCTGCATGGGAAAAAAATGTTCCATATCGCAAAATACATTTTTGCGAAGAAGTGTTTTATAACAAAATATTTGTTCATAGTGTGTATATATTATTCGAACTAGATGAATGCTGATGAAGAGATGGACTTTGATGAGGAGATGGACGCTGATGAGGAGATGTATGCTGACGAAGAGTTAGATCAGGATGAAGAATGGGATGAAGAGATGGATGGCGATCTAATCTCTGAAGACGAAATACCCAATGACTCGGACGGATCAGCAGACAACGAAGATGCACGCGTTGACAACTATAGACCCTTTTATACGTTCAACCCTATGTTCGGAAGGATACATGAGAATGTTCCGGTTAGAGCAGACTGGCTTCCCCGAGACGACCTTCTGACAGGTCTGTGTAAAATGATTCGTTATAAAGGAACTTACGAATCATTTTTGGCAGACATGAAAACCTGCAACGCCCGATACGGAGAATCAGTTCTTCCTGACTACAAGGAGAAGTTGTGGGAAATGCTTGGACGTAACGACGACAACATCAAATACCACGTATTTTGCGCTGAATGCAAGATGCTGATTGGACGTGGAACTAAAGTTCCAGAAAGAAACTGTCGTTGTAGATCTTGTGGCCCAACAAAGAAAAACCAGCCGCTCGCCTACTTTTTGCAAGTAAGCATTCGAGCGCAGCTGGTACAACTGCTTAATCGGCCCAACATCGCAACCTCCCTAATGTACCGAGACACCCGAATCAAACGGAGCCAAAATAGCGTTGAAGATGTGTACGACGGAACCATGTACAAGCAGTTAGAAGAGGGATTTTTGGCGAATCGTGACAATATGTCATTGATGATGTGGTTGGACGACGTGAAAGTTGCAAAATCCTCCACTGCTACTGCAACACCGGTTCTTTTTGTCGTGAACGAACTTCCACCACACGCGCGAAAAAGACACATGCTTTTGGGTGGAGTATGGGTAGGCTCAGGAAAATCGTCGCCGAATGATTTCCTGAAACCAGTCATTCGAGAATTATGCGAGTTGCGAAGGACTGGAATTAAATGGACACCAGAAGACGGAAGAGAACGAAATACTAGATTTGTCACTTGCATTTTAGTGAGTGATTCTAACGCGAGGTACGAAATTCTAAATATGACGCGGTTCAATGGATATTTTGGGTGTACGTTTTGTCACGTTCCAGGACAGAGAGAAGGCAACATGCACTACTATCCTGCCACTATGCTAGCTCAGGCGCGGACTCATCAAGGCATTATGGATGACGCGAATTGTGCAGTGGACACAGGAGTCACGATAAATGGCATAAAAGGACTACCGATTGTCGCAGCTTTAACCGGCTTCAACCTGTCGACTGGAGTGGTCGTGGACAGCTTCCACAGCGTTTTTGAGGGTGTCGCCAAAAGATTCACCGAAATCATCCTCACCGACGTCGACAGCCCCTGGTATGTGGGAAATCGGGTCGATAGATTTGTCATCGACGCTCAACTTGCCCATATTAATCCGCCAACTCGCATTTCACGTCGTCCGCGTGGCTTGAAGTTTGCGGCATTTTGGAAGGGCACCGAATGGAGAAATTGACTGCTCTATTATGCTCCTGTTGTTTTGAAACACGTGCTCGCGGAACCAGAGCATGCACTGCTGATGTCGTTGTCGGAAGCCATCTTTCTGCTCAATCAATCGTCAATAACGCCTGACGAACTAAACAAAGCAGACCGTTTATTGACCCAATTTATAGCAGGATTCGAGAGATTTGGAAATGCACAAATGGTGTATAACATACATTTGCTGCGACACCTCGTAACGTCTGTAAGGAATTGGGGTCCCTTATGGGTGTATTCGGGGTCTATATTTGAGGCGTGGAATAAGAAGCTGGTCGACAACGTGAAGAGCCCCAATGATCGTGCCAGACAGATCGTAGATCGGTTCCTCATAGCGAAATTTCTGGAAGACGCCATGCTGGATGACGCTGTTTCACCCCGAGCAGAAGCCCTGATGCGCCAGTACTTGAAGGGAGCTAACTGGAACGTACCTCCAGCCATATCGACAGGACGTTCGTTCAAAGGCCTGAAAAGTGAAGGACACCGTGTTCCCGAAAGAGAGGAAATTCGACTGTTTGCGGAAGCAGGGTTCGAGGTTGCACCAAATGCGATAATGGCCCTGTACAATTCGGCGGAAATTCACGGAGCTGTCTATAAAATACGCGACAATAAAAAACGACGGTATTGCAATTACATTGCGTACACGACAGTTGGTTTTTTCATCTGCCAGAAACTACTGTCTTTCGCCGATGTCAACCGTCAAACCATTTCGGGAATGATTGGAGGCGCACTACGTACGCGACTTCCTCTGTTTGAAACCACCCACATCAGACCCTACGTAGAAACTGGTGCACTTCAGTTCATTTCGTACCAGGACGTTGTTTCTCCAGCGCTGTCGATAACGTACGATAGAGGAAATGTTGTCATTCCATTGGCAAACTGCTGGGAAACGGATTAAAGACGCCACCTTCGCGATAGAGTTACCACAGGGGCTTCCCCCGGTGAGACTGCTGCGTGTGCCATAGCAGTGTTCAACGATAGTTGGTGGACGGATGAGCTCATGAGCTGAAGAAAGTGGCGGACAGGAGATGTTACCAGCCCGCGCCGCTGGCAGAGGATGCCCTGCGTGCCATGTACCACCGCGAAATCGCGCGCTTTCGTGCCTGCGTGAGGGTGTCGCGAGCCCAGGGTTGGCGCGACTTCGTCTCATACTGTGAGTGTGATTCCTGTCTCTAGTCGCTCCTATACAGTCTGGAGAGAAATGGCTTCAGGCAGACCTTGGTGCTGTATGTCAACGTATAGCCCTCCTACGAAGGACAAAGGCGTATAGGACGTCCCCGACAGCGGTTCTGCCAGTTCTTGCCGGCGTGGTCCCAATGCAACTGGAGATGGAGGAAGTAGTTGCCATGTACCACCTAAGGGTTAGCGGGAGTTGCATTGTGAATGGGCAGGTGGTCATGGCTGAAGAGAGGACGAGCGCACTGAGGAAGAGGTCACTGAGATACTGCTCGACGAGTGGCAAATTCCTTGGGAGCAGTTTGAACAGCAAAGACAAGACGGGTCCATCAGCAACGCGTTCTTCCCCGACGTGAAGCCGCTGCGCCACCGCAAGCCGCCGTCGGAGTTGGTGTTGTTCGACGCAATTGTTGCTTCATTTGGCACCCTCGACATAAGCCGCCACTGTCAGCATTGGCGCTCCGAGACGCAACCTTTCCGCCAGCCGCCTTCGGAACTGGTGCGTAACGTAGTTGGCACTTTGCTTGACGCCATTGCTGTGAGCCGCCACCGCCAGGATCGGCGCTCCATATCGTTGCCGATGTTGACCAAATAATCCAGATCGAAACAAAAGCCAAGACAACCATATTTAACAAACGGCCTTTTTCAGGGCCACCAATCATTTCGTACTAGAATATCTATTTTATTACATACTACACCATACCTTACTTCACGGTTTCAAACTCTGACTTAATTTGTTTATCTATTGTGTAAAAACACATGACTGTACATTCAGTGCCAATTCTGTGATATGCATATCAAATGCCATTTTTGTACGCCACTCTTGTTTGCAGTTCATTGTACGATGATTGAAGTTCAACGTTCATAGTGTGAAGATTAACATTCGAAATTTAAAGCTTGAGTTTCAAAGTTCAAGACTCGATGGGGCTCGTGGTAGGAACTGCACCGATGTCCTCCCCGGAAGCCACCAATCGACAGTCAACCTAAGAGAATGTTATTTTTAATACACTCCCACGATCAGCGCTCCAACTCGCTGCCTCCTTGCCAGCCGCCGAAACAGATAGAACGATCATAGTTCGAAGATGATAGTTAGAAGCTCAAATGTGTAACGTTCAAGTTCCAAGTTCAAATGTTGAAGTTCGACTTTCGAATTTCCAAGTTGTTTCGAAGTATTGACAATTTTGATAAAAATTGTCAATACATCCCGAAATAGCCCTAGTAGAAATTGTACAAAATTGATGGGGTTGTGATCGGGTACGTCACGCATGGAATCGATGTGGCCCCTATC
>JABFPB010002172.1:0-21211 GCA_022817645.1 Ceratoteleas bidentatus
AAATTTACGTTGCGAAATTCCTTCTAAATCCGGAAACCCCATTTATCCGTATTTAATCGGAAACTTTAACACGGGTGTATATAAAATATAAAGACTTTCCAAGTAATTGTCAGATTTTGTAAACTTTTGACAAACCGCTCTGTTTGGGGATTTAAGTTTGGGAAAGTCTCCGAAATTCTGCAATATTCATTTGTAGACTTTCCCAGTAAAAGCCCTTTTTCAGAGTATTGTAGGGTATTGTAGGGTTTTATAGAGTTTTATAAAGTTTTGTAGATTTTGACAGTTTTTTTGAGATTACCAGAGGTATTTTTTTCAGAGAAATTGCAAACTTTTGCAGAATTTTTTTATTTCTACCAAGGATGCTTGATAAAAAGAGAAATATTTTCCCAATATATTCTCTAAATATTCCCGATATATTTCCAAAAGATTTTTCTTAAAGTGTAAATAGTTTATTTTTGTTTATATTACAGTAGTCGAAGTGAATGACGTTTGAAAATTTTGATTGTATTAAACTGGTTGTTATTTGAAAATCTGCTAGTGGTGAATTTAAAGAAAACATTTATTTACTCTGAATCGTCATTAATTTGGAGGAGCAGTAATGAATACGTTTTTATTCATCGTTAATTTCAATGTAGTTTTCATTCATTATTTCGCATTATACGCGTATCTTTTATTAAAATAATAGCCATCCTTCGTGAAAACTAAGAAGTGTTTAAGTAACAGAAGTTGAAGTGTTTTTATTGTGTGCCTCGGTAGGAAAAAGCGGGTTACAATTCTATAAAAATGTCTAAAATAAGCCTGCGAAAGTCTCTAAATAAGTCCAAAAAATTTCGTAAAAGTCCAAGAAACTCTGCAAATGTGCTGACATTGCGACAACTCGCCAAAATTTGCAAAAAGTGCCATCAAAAGTCTGCTTTTGGAGGACCTCACTCTGATCTGCTTAAAAACGAGCTATAATTCTAATGGCAAAAAAATTTTTTCGGGATTTTTTTTGCATTAAAATTATTGCAAATATTTGTATGTTGTTAATTTACATTAACAACATACAAATATTTTTGTATGTTGTTAATGTAAATTTTAACAGCAGTTTATATTTTTTTAGAATAAAATTATAAACGGTTAGTCTTTGAATATTCTGCGCACGGATGGCTGCAACGACGATATTGCAAATAATTCTAAAACATACATTCTAAAAGAGTAATAAACATTAAATAAATTCTGCCTTAACTCAAAAACGTAAATTAAACAAAATTAACTGTAACTAAATTTGTTTAAATCTTAACTCCGACATCTTTTTCAACCAATCTGCGCATCATCATTCATTATCCTCCACCCATTCATCTCCATCTATAAATTCAAAATTCAACAACCGCGTCCCGTCCCCCTCCACCTTCATTCCACTCAACAATTTGTCTCCTTGCATCGTTCCATTCGAACTTCTCCCTGAAAAATCCCATCACACCTGAACCCCTCACCTATTAATACCCCAGCAAAAATACATTTCTCCCAGCCGCTCGAAAAACCTTCCTCGCCACCCTTTCCCCCTTTCTTCTTATTCCTTCCCTTTCCCGAAATTTCTCGGCCGTCGCGAACTTTCCCGCGCATGCGCATCCCCTCTCGCCTGACGCTACCCGAGCGCCGCACACCGATCACTCACCTACTGTAGAACTAACAACCCATACTGACGTCGTAACGCGATTGTCGGTCTTTCTGTCATTCGTCTAACATTATTATTGTCCTCTTCTTGCGGACTTCATCTTTTTCCGAGAACTCCTCGTCCAACTGGATAATCCGCTCAAACCGAACAGCAGCCCGGCGACTCAGTCGAGCAAAAGGTGAGTTCCGAACTTCGCGAAAACTGATCCGTGCGTTCTGCATGAAAAGTGTTGCGACTTCGAGAACGTATGTCGCTGAAACGAGGTGACCTTTCGGGTCGAGCAGTGTTTTGATAAATACACTGTTTCGGTTCGAGGTAGAGCAACGCTGACAATCAATAGCGAGTAACTGTGCAATGCTTAACGACAACAATGCGAAAACTCCGCAGTTGCGACTCGCGAATTCGTTTGCTTTGTTGTATCGCGAATCGGGATTTAATGGGAGAAGGTTGCTGGGGAATTCGGGGGTTCTCGAAGTGAATGGAGAGAATCAAGGACGCGTGCAGACATTCCTGTTTCTTTTTTGGGATTGGGTTTTAAGATTGACAGGTTATGTAAAGAAAAATTTGCTAATTTTCTGTTGTTGCAAGTTTGTCAATATCAGCAGTATATAAAGTTGGTCAGATTTTTGTTGGTATGATTACACTGAGGTTCTTTTGTTTCAGGTGTTTTTGACAGTGAGCCAGATACACAAGAATCCTGCTGTAAATGGTAAGTGAAAGTGGTGAATGGTACACCATCTGACTTTTTTAATTGTCTCAGTGACATGTGTCAACCTTGGTTGACATTAATCTAAGTTATTTCCTCTCAGAGTACTACTATGGGTGGAACTCACTATCACACTCCACAGACAATTTTCCAACACATGATGGGAGGGCAGCAAAACAACCAACAGGACAGTCCACAATGGATGCAAATACCTCAGGTACCTCCGATGTCAATGCCTTGGGTCGCTCACCCAGCTTCGCCAAATATCATCAGATTCGGAGAAGACAGACAACCTCCTTGTTATATACCCAGCTTGCATCAGAAGAGAAAACTTGATCTGGCAGATGCAGTTGAAATGTAAGACAAAGAGTCTCATTCATTATTATTTTTAGTTACAAATGCTTCAATGACTAATGAATGAAGTTGATTTTAAAAGTTGCCAACGCTGCAATTGAATCTGACATTGGACTAAAAATATGTGACGATTGCTTGACAGGAGGCAGCACAAACAGTTCATTACAGAGGAGAAGATGGCAGCACATTTTCAGGAGCTGCACATAAGTACCAAGAGTGCTGTTGTTGCAGAACCAGTCCCTTCGACATCCAGTGCTTATGAGCCGATTGTCCCATCGTCCAACACCGATGTGGATTTGAATCAAGATTTGGACATGGATCCAATCGCAAAAATTGACCAAGAACAGGCCAAGGGAAGTCCGAGGCTTGTCATCTCGGAGGAGTTGAAAAGACTGCAACATGAACCAATTCTCCCACCTTCTTTATTGTCTAAATTGTAAGTTTTTTCGATCAGAGAAAGAACTGTATTTTAGTGAATTTAAAGAGGTTGGCTTATGAGATTGTTTCTAAGATTTTGCTTTATTTTAAGTTGGAAAAGTTTTTGCAGAGACACAATTGGTTGGGGTATTTCCTTGTTTTTTAAATGTAATGTTTTTCAGTCAGTATGTGTTAAATTAAGACGATTCAGTCTTAAATCTTAAAAAATATTGCAGAACACCAAGGAATTCAACTTGAATAAATTACAAAATTTCGTTTAAGACCTTTCTTTTAATTACTTAAAATTTTTTATTACTTAAAAATTACCAAAAATTATATGAACAATGTAAAAATTAAGTATAAATACTATTTTCATGAAATTTATGTGATTTATAAAATTATATGAAAATCATGTAATTCGTGATGTCATAAAATATCTTGTTTTTTACAGTACGTATTTACAATGACAAATAAGCTGAACAGATTTTCTATTTCAGGGAAAGGCCCTCCATGGCTCTAGTTTTATGGGAACCGCCAAACAAACATCTACGAATTCTTACGGGAACAAGAGACACAGCCTCACCAGTCGAAAACGTCCCGGAAGAAAATAATAACACCACTTCTGCCAACGAGCGCCACGTGAACAACAACAACGAAGGCATTCCTAATCTCAATGCAATGGTTACAGACAATGACGTCATACTTGAGCCAATGGACTTATAAATTGCACGAACCATTGAGAATCATTCGATAATCCATTTGTACATGAAGTTCGTCTCATGTAAATAGTTCTAACAGTTGAAACCGCGTTCTTTTTTCGCTGAATTATTTTCCGAAAATAAAAGATAATTTTGTTGTTACAGCGAGTAGAATTTAAATTAAAAATTCGAAAATTTTAGAGTTTGTTTGAGAAAGACAATTAATCGGAGCAACTTCAATGAAATTGGTATTGTTCTTCTTGATTGCTTAAATCGAAGCTGAGTGAATCATCGAGTCATGATTCGGAACTTCATTCGACCAGATGCCAAGATATTTTTGTATGTTTCAAATGTCACCATGAAATATCGCCAGGCATTTTGTATTAAGCATTTCAGGGTTTAATGGTTCTTTTACTAAACAGATCGCGTATTTGGCCATGTTGTAGTGGCTGGTGGGAAGCTCTTTATTTACCTAGTTTACTGCCATAAGTGATACATAAGTGAATATGATGAGTTTTTGTATGGATGTAACGTTCTGGGTCCTCATCGTCGAATGATAGAGTAAGTTTGAGTAAAAGTTGGAAGATTGAACAAAATGCTTTTAACGGTGGATTTTGTGATTGCACAATGCGCGAATTATATTATCGTATGTAACCTTTTCGGTGATTATTAATACGTCTTGAAAATGAAAATAAAGCGATTCTATCCAAACTGCTCCGAGTTCTTGCTTGGTTTTGTTGGACAACCTGAATCGAACATCTCATTTTAAATTAAATTTTTATTTCTTGCTCCTGGCTTATCTACTTACACGTCTTTCAATGGTAAATTCACTACTTACGATTCAGTACAATAATTAACGTCGCATAAAAACATAAACGTGGAAAACGGCAACTGCCGAGGATTGAACTCTCACCTGACAAACCATGGATCGTTTCTATTTTACAAACATGTTAGGCTGATATCTGACATTATATTTAACGAATCTAATGTAGTCATTGTTTGCACAGATCAACAACTGCCTATAAACGAAATATTAACGAAGGGAATTATGTCCTATGATGACCATCGCTGATAATGGGTGCCAAGTTCTTGCCGTCCTCTAAAATGCTTGCTTTGAATGCCTCAGCATCCTCCAGTGGGTCGCCGTTGATTGCAGCTGCGATTTTGTCGTTGTCCAAAATCGTCACGTGGTTTCCTTCAGTGTAATGAATGTCTAATTTGTCCGACGTTACCTGGAAATTATTTTTACATCAATATCGGTATAACGCTAAATCGAAAAGTTTCAGTATTTTCAGTATTCATTTTGCTAAGTTAATGTATAATTACTTTTTTCAAACCGTAATCTTCAGGCATGGATTTAATGGTCATCTGACTGGGTTTAATAAGGGTGATGGGGGACCTAATCGGAGGTAACGATTTGTAGTCGTAATTGTCGATTGCCTTTAGTCGTTTGTATACTGCATTAACGACGTCTTTCTGCTCTTGGATCGACAGTACAGTGGCTCCCTCTGGAACTTTCGCTAAGAAGGTATCCAGTTTTTCCTCCCAGC
This sequence comes from Ceratoteleas bidentatus, assembly GCA_022817645.1. NCBI lineage: Eukaryota > Metazoa > Arthropoda > Insecta > Hymenoptera > Scelionidae > Ceratoteleas > Ceratoteleas bidentatus. The sequence goes on from JABFPB010002172.1 coordinate 5,383, forward strand.
TTTTGCATTGCTCGAGAGCTGTGTGGAGCTGTGAATGAAAAGTGGGTGAAATGAACATCAATAGGAAAATCACAATTGTGAACTGAATTCATTTTGAAATTATTTATATTCATTATTTGTTTTAGATATAATTCACACTAGATTCATTTATGATTTAATCCAATGTGAATTATAGGAACATCAAGTACGAGGAAATGGGTGATTTTATTTTTAGATTTCAGATTTTGTGCAAGAAAGGTGGTATTTACCGCCTGATTGGCAAACGGTGCCAGGATATCGATGATTCCCAAAAGCATGTTGTTTTGCAGTTCGTCGTCGTTGTTTGAGGGTAGTTGTTGGTCCTTAATAGAATACATCAATTCTGGTGAACCGTCGATCAACACCACTCGACCCGACAGACCATTCGCCTCGAGTAATCTCGTCAGTTCGATGGCCACTAGAGATCCGAACGAGTATCCTACGATCACAAAGTCTCTCCTTCCTTTCTTCCTCTGCAGCACATCCTAAGCGACCGAAAAAAGATAAACATTAAATGAAAGACTAAAACCAATTTTCTCCATTTTCAAACAATTTAAGAAATTAACAGTTCCTGAGGCAAGAATGTATATTTTAAAGAAATAAAATATCCCCCAAAAAGTCCTTATTCGAAGTTTTGCAAACACTTCGGAATTGCTCCATCAAATCATCGCGAAAAAATTTCAAAATTCTTGTATGTCATTTTAGGCATCAGTATTCCCCTTTAATCTTTTAATTACGTACAGGCAGCAGACTTTCCGCCATATTTTGGACGGTCGGATTTTGTGCATTCTTGAGGTTGCACTGCAGACAAGTAGCCGGCGCCTTCAGCTTAGGAGCCAAACTGGCGAACACGCCCGCGAGGCCCTCTATACCCGCAATCAGGAATACTTCCTCCCAACCGTCCAGCTCCTTTGTCGTCAGCCTAACGCACACATTAGGGTCGATCGGCTCGTTACCCAGCGTCCGGAACAACAGCTTCATTCCTGTTAGGCCCTCTCCAATGTTCCTGGTGTTCTTCGCGGCGTTCTCCAGTTCCTTGGCAGCCATGTCCTGCAGTTTCGCGAAGTTCAAACCTCGAATATCCTGCGCCGTGAGGAAGATCTCGAACTCTCGCTCGAGCGTCTGTTTGATCTCCACCGCCATCATCGAGTCCATACCCAGTTCTGCCAGGGAAGTGTGTTTGCTCACCGTCTTCAAGTCCTTCAGACCTGTGGAACCAAGGAGGCTGTGAGAAATACGAAAGACATAAACGTAATTGATTTCTTCAAGTTATTGTATTTAGTTAGTAACCCCTTTCCCAGGTGCATCGGACCAATATTCAATTCCAAAATTCAATTTCTTCCCGATCATCCTTTCTTCCTGACCAAACTGGTTAAATCGTCGTTTCCTACCCATAATGTTCAGAACCGTATCCACAATGTTCGCCGCACCAACGCCACCTGCCCGTTTCTCCGCCACCACCATACTCGACACGACTGGATACTTGGACTGCAAGAATCCATCCAGTTCCTGCAAGCACGACGATATTCTCTGCTGCAACGTTCCCGCGATGACCAGCTCCTTATGGTCTTCCTGCATCTCCGCCACTAATCCAACATCCCCGATAGTTCCCCACTGGATAGCCAAACCCGGAAGACCCTCCGCTGCACGTTGCTCGCAGACCCTCTCCATAACCGAGTTGGACATGCCGTAGTTGGTCTGCCCCGCGTTTCCTCTTCCGCAAGACACTGACGAGAACACCACAAAGTGTCGCAGTTCCGGGCACATCTTCCTCGACAGCTTGTCCAGCATCTTCGTGCTCCAGGCCTTGCACCTGAACGACTCCTCAAAGGTCTCCTCGGTCTGGTTCTCCCAGATGCTGTCCTTCAGGACCACTGCAAGGTTGAAGATGCCATCTATCGGTGCCAAACTCATAGCTGCCCTCAGGATGTCGCGACACTCGTCCTCCTTGGAGGCATCCTTTCCGGAGACGATGACGACCTTGGTGCCGTAGCTCTTCCAGAGCTCCACGCGCATTTTCTGGTAGCCATTTCGCAGGCCGGAGCGAGAGGTGATGACCAGGTTCTGGGCGCCGCGGAGGACCAGCCAGTCCGCGAGCTCCAGACCAAATCCACCGAGACCGCCGAGGATAATGTAGCTGCGGTTCTCGAGACAGTGGTACCTGGGGTATCCCAGCATGGGGGCGTCCAGCGGCTCGTTCTTTTCGCGGATTTGTACTAATACCTGGAAGGATTTGAAATGGTTAATATCTGGATGATCTCTTGTTTTCTCAGTGCATTTTATAAGGATATACATACTTTTCCAACGTGTTTTTCGGCAGCCATATGCAGTAAAGCGCCTTCTAGCTCTTCTCTTGGGAACACTGTTTTCGTCAGCGGTTTGATCGCGCCGATCCTCAGTCCTTCGCTAATGAGGTTTCTCAATTCTTCTCTCTTCTCCTTTGGCGCGAAGAACATATTGTCCAACATGATACCATGGAAACTGATTTCCTTGAGGAAAGCTTCCATGCCGAGCGGGTTGTTGGCTGCGAGATCGAATTTGCCGATCTCCAGGAAGCGTCCACCCTGAGCGAGACACCGCACCGACGCCTGGAGTTTCTCCTCGGCAAGCGAGTTTAGGACAATATCGACTCCTCGGCCATTGGTCATTTTCATGACGAGTTGCTCGAAAGTGGTGTTACGGGAGTTACCGATGTGGTCTTCTGGGATTTGCGGAAACCGTTCCCGGATGAACTTGCGTTTTTCGGGGGTACCCACAGTAGTGAAGACCTCGCAACCTTCGAAGAGAGCCAGGGTGATGGCTGCTTGACCGACGCCACCACTGCCGGCGTGGATCAGAACTTTGTCACCCTTTTTCATCTTTCCGCTGAGGTACAGGGCGTAGTAACAGGTTCCGTAGACGCAGGGGACCGTGGCTGCATCTTCCATGGACCAGCTGAAGTTCGGAATTTGGTGTTTAGGTATATAGGATTTTATGCGGGAAAATAATTAGAAACATTTCTCATTCAAAGTTCCGACCTACCTATCAGGAATGTACCAGGACAGCAATTTGTCAGCAACAACCATATTCGCCATACACCTGCTGTCAACCATGCCCATAACCCTGCGACCCGCTGCATCGATACCACAGTACTCGAAACCGATGACACATTCCTGCAACTGTCTCGTCTTCGCGACGACTTCCGTCGCGAGTTTGCCAGTACTGAGCATGATGTCACGGAAGTTGATCGGGGCGTACACCACTTTGACCAAATCTGGATGTTTGAATCCTGCTTGAATGGGACCTTCCAACCACTTGAGTGACCCCAAGTCGCCTTTAATCAGCTGGTTCGCCCAGACGTGGTGGACTGGACGGGGTTCCATTGGAGGAATTGGCAAATGTCTGAAATTGTAATCATTGTTAATTGTCACGTCAGCGATTTCCAGCAACCAGTTCACCATAAATCCCTCACCTGTAAGATCCCCAAACTCCTCCAGGTCTCAAAACATTCGAAGCTAGATCTAACTGCAACTGTTCAGAGTACAAGGAGTTCTGCAGAGAGAACGGAGGAGCCTTCGGGTCCTGAATCAGGACGCACCTCACTATCTCTCCACCCGGCTCCCTCCTCAAGCAGTTAACCAATCCCAGAACTCCCGACTGGAAGTCCCCTTGCGCTACGATCAGAATCTTTGTCATTCCTGCGGCTTCCTTTTCCACTTCCGCCTTCAGTTCCCTCTTCAAGTCGTTCAACCAGCTGAACTTGTGGTTATCTACCATGATGACAACCGCCTTCTTGATCTTGTCCCTCTTCCTCATCAGGATCATCACCTCGTTCCCTATCGTCTTCTCCATGATAACTTTCAGCCCCCAATTCTCCGCGTTCTTGTACGCCATGTTCCCGGATCCCTTCGACTCCCGGCTCACAAGGAACCCACTCGGTTCCAGTCCATCAACCAACAGCTGGAGAATCTCCTCCCTCTGTTTCGTCAACAACTTCCTTCCATACGCTATCATAGCGTTCGTCTCGCTGTTGACCTTCTTCGGCTCCATTAACGTCACGTTCTGCGGCATAGTTCCGCTGTAGTTATCGGCTACGATATTCACGTCAGCCTGCATCAGTGGGATGTCCCCAAGACACTCTAGCACCAGCGGTGAAAAAACGTCTTCGGGGTCGCTTTCGTCGACATATTCCAGGGTCTTGATTTTGATGCTCAAGTGGTTCTCCAGTCCGATGTGCATAGTCATGCGAACTGCCTCTACCGGAGACACCTCTTTCAGGTCCCGATGAGCCACGAACTGGTGATGCTCCAGCACCGGATCTCCCGTGGGCTTACGCCGCGAGATGGCGCTGGCCTTCAGTCCTCGGATTTCCACGCCTCCTGACACAACCGCGTCAGCGTCCTTGTTCACCCAGATAGGGAACTCCTTCTCCTCCTCGCCCATCGACCGATAGATATTCAGGTGGTGCTTCGTGTCGATCACCAGTTTCTGGATTCCAGTCGGCACGAACAGCCCGCGAGTGTCGTGGTTCAGGATCTTCATCTGCAGCATATTGTCCATGAAGGCTACCCAGTTGTTGAACCACTTGAGGTGACCCTTGGTACCATTCAGAGTCGCTGACTTGATGCCTCTGAAGAAGCCGGTGTATTGGTAGCCCCGGAGTCTCAGCTCCTTGTATATGTCCCTGGAGCTCAACTCCTCCTTCTCCTGGATGTCCGGGAGGTCTTTCGGGTCCATGCGTTCGGCCGCTGGGTTCGAGGTTGCGCGGATCATTCCTGTGACTACGGCAGCGCCACCTTCTACCACCTCGAACCTTCCTGTGCCCTTCTGCACCATCAAGGTCAACTCCACCATACCTTCCTTGGGGATGTTGGTTGCTCGGAGGAACTTGACGTCCTCGAAGACCACAGACACCTCGGTGTACAGTTCCCCTCGCATCATGCCGATAGTCTCCCAGATCAGAGCCAGGTACCCTGTGGCCGGGAGGAGGTTCCGGCCGTCGATTATGTGGCCTCCCATGTACTCGTAGTCCTCGTCGGCGAGCGTGACCTCGACGACGCGTTCCCCGGAATTGATCTTCTCCTGCATTCGGTAGGAGGTGACGTACCAGTCCTCCGAGTGTTCCCAGCGGATGAGGGGAGAGAGCATCCGGGTGCCGCGGCTCACGGGGAATTCGACTTTGGGGTAGAGTCTGGCGAGCTGAGGCTGCAATCCAACGTTGTACATCTGGCCTATGGCCTTCAGGAGCACCTCGATGCCGTTCTTGTGCCGGCGGTTGGTGAGCGGGATGTTGACGACGTTCGGATTCAGAGAACGGCGCAGGATGGCCTGCAAGAGGCTGTGGGGCGCGATCTCGATGGCGATGGCGTCCTTGGGGATCATTTTCGCGGCTTCCTCGAAGAGGACGGGGTAGAGGAGGTTGTTGGTGTGGTACTCGGCTGAACTGAGGAGAGCCTTGGGGGAGGACCACTCGGATTGGGGTAGGGATGAGCTGATCCACTTGGAGCTGCGGGGCTTGGGCTGGGGGATCACCTCCTGGAGGTACTTCAGGAGCTTGGGTCCTACGTTGGCGATGTAGCGACTGTGGTAGGGGATTTGACTGCAATTCACTTCTCTGGCGAAGACATTGTTGGCCTGAAATGAGATGGGTTAGATGAGAACGAAGATTGTAAGGTTTTTAAAAAATTGTATGTCAGTCAGTGAGGTGATTGATGATAAATGGGTGATGGAGAGTCACCTCTAATTTCTTAATGAAAGCCTTCACAGCCGCGTGGGGTCCACTGATGGTACAGTTGTCTGCTGCGTTGTGGCAAGCGATGTCAATGTCTGCTGGGAGAATCTCCCTCAGCTCGTTGACACCCATACCAATTGCTGCCATAGAACCGTGGATCAAACTGGTCTCAAGAGATGCGACTCCTCGAGACCAGGCGCAGAGCACCATTTGCTCAGCGGTGAAAGTGCCATCTGCATAGGCACATCCCAGTTCACCCACCGAGTGGCCAATCAAATTGTCAGGCTTGATTCCAATTTCGAGGAGAATATCTGTCAGACCGATCTGAAACCAAATTTAGAAGTTTGCATAAATTGAAGGTGTGCTCCAAAAAACTGATTATCCCTAAACTCGAAAAGTACCTGCACTGCAGCGATTCCTACAAAGGAATTCAAAATCTTGTCAAAGGTCATAGGGTCCTTATTCGTCAGAATATTGTAAATGTCGATGCCTCGCGGTTTCAGCACTTTGTCACACTTCTCAATTGCTCTCGCGAAGGTGGGAATGGTCAACAAATCCTCTCCTGTAATTTCACAAACCATCTTCCATTACTACGAATCTTTCCTCCAGTCCATCTCCCCAAAACCATCCAAATTATTACCCATCCCAGGCCATTGCGATCCCATGCCAGGGTACACGAACCAAACCGGTCTCTTCGCTCCAGAGTACTCTTGGATATCATTTATGATCGGTTCCGTGCGATTTTTTCCACCAACGATCGTGTACCCTCGATAAATGTGCCCGGGGATGTCGTCGGAGAAGACGTCGTGGAACAACCGGATGTTTTCAGTATCCACAGGATGAGTCTCGACCTAAGACGTATATCGAGTCAGTAAAATCGAAACTAGAAAGTACCTTTTTTCCTTTTGGAACTCTATCTTACGTCGTTCAACAGCGACTTCACTCCTTCTTCTACCCTAGATGAGACTACCACCAGTCGGGGTAGATCGTCTTTGGGAGCACCACCGTTCACCTTCTCTTTCGAATGGTGTCTCAGAAGAACGTGGGCATTGGCACCTCCAAATCCGAAGGAGTTAATACCTGCTAGACCAAGCTCCCAGGGTGTCACTTCCGTTACGACCTTCAATCGTCCTTCTTCCAGAGCCTTCACACCTTCACGGGGCCTTTTGTAATGCAAATTTGGGGGGATGCAGCCAGTCTCAAAAGCTATTACCATCTAAAATCAACATGGTATATTCATTATCCCCCCATTGCATTAATAGTAATGATCAAATTATCTATGAAATTTCTAGATAGAATTTCTAGATGCAAGTATATGCATACCAATCAATTAAACAGATCAATTTATAAAATTTGCTTTGTCTTTCAAATGTTTACTACCATCTGATCTATTATGAAACTTTTATCACTTTCTAATAGACTTTTCCATAAATCCAACACCGCTAAACAAATCCAAACTACCTTCGCTATAGAACACAATCCACTAGCAGGTTCAGAGTGACCCAAATTGGACTTGATGGATCCCAATTTAAGTGGCGTGCTTCTTCCAGGGCAGAACACTTTGTCCAAAGCGTTGATTTCCTCTGGATCTCCGACTTTGGTTCCAGTTCCATGAGCCTCGATATAGTTGAGGCTCGTAGGTGAGATACCGATCTCCTGGTAGAACTCCTGGAGCAGTGTGCTCTGCATCACACTGGACGGGAACGTAATTCCCTGTTCCTTGAATCCATCGCAGTTGGTTTTCGCGTGAACCAACGTTGCATATATTCTCTTCGCGTCTTTCGCCTTTTGGAGGAACACCACGGCGATGGCCTCGCTACGCGTATAACCGTTCGCGTCGGCATCGAAGGACTTGCAACGACCGTCCGGAGACAATACTCCTACGAAATTTAAATTTTGAAATTACGGTTGGGATTAATCAATTGTCAAATCCTTTCAAAAAATTAACTTCAACCTCAAATTTTAAGGAATACCTAGACCTTGAAGTTATGCATTAAAATATATTTTGCTTATATGTTTGCAAAATACTTTGTAGTAACATTTGTATGCATTTTTAATGTAATTTTGAGGGGGGGGGGTTTGATAAAATATCTTAGACATGGGTTGGATGTGAGTCTTTGAGCAAAACCCACCAAGACGTGAGAATTGCAGAGACACATAAGGATGAAGAACCAAGTTGGTTCCACCAACAATAGCTGCATCGCAAAGACCCTCCCTGATGGCTCTGTAGGCATGTTCAATGGCGAAGAGACTAGAACTGCAGGCTGAGTCCACTGTGTAACTGGGACCAGTGATTCCGAGCCAGTAAGAAATCCTGTTGGCGAGCATAGCTCGACTGCATCCGGTGATACCAAATCCATTGACCTACCAAATAATATCTTCATCGATATAAAATATCCCAAATTTTAAAATTGGTCATGAAAACGATTTAGTCATCGGGTAATATATAATATATTTTGTTAAATTTAATTTTATAGATATTTTGTTGTTTAAATAAAAAGTCCAATTAAAAATTAGCACACGTTTGTAAATTCAAAATTGTTCCAAATTGGAGAAAAAATACGACTGCCAACGGAATCGAGCGATTCGTAGAAGTCTTACGAGCAAACGTGTGTTTTCGATTTGCTCCCCTGACCCCGAATGATTTCTGTCTATATCTGTGTATGAATGCATTAGTATCCCTAATAATCGTGGCGAATTAATGTCCAGTATAGCATCGCCTCGTAGATTAACTTCTTCGACGCAAATTTCCGTTTGGAATAAATGAATATTCAAGGCGTCGCTGGACGAAAACTGTTTAACCATTCCATCAAAAGAACAATGTCTATAGATGTTTTATAAATGCCCGGAATCTTCAAATTCGCAGAGATTTACAATAAGAGACCGATTTAGTAATCGCTCATTGTCTGGGTTAGGACTTTCATTTTAATCAATTGTTTATGTAAATGTGAGAAAACGCGATCAAGGTAATCAAAATTAGATGCGAGATACGGTTGAGTCATATCGAACAACGAATGTAATTTTTTAAACAAAACTGTTTATCACACAATTTGTTCTATAAACTTGAAAAATGTGGTAGCAAGATTTGGGGTAAGCTTTTTCCACTTACTCCAAGATATTTTTAGAATAAAGGGTATTCAAGAAAAAGAAGTACATTTTCACGAAAAAAATTAATTGATGATTTTTTTTTATTTTCTTTTATGGGGAATTTTAAATTGACATTGTCCCAAAAATTATACCTGCAATTTTTCATAGAACCAAGTTTTTTCAGACTCAGAGAAACAGGCACCAATAAAGACTCCAGTCTTGGTTCCTCTGAGGTGGCGAGGATTGTATCCTGCGTCGACGATGGCTTCGAAGGTATGTTCCAACAACATTCGACACATGGGGTCCATAGTGTGTGCCTGCTTGAAGTGGACGCCAAAGAAAAGTGCATCGAATTTTCCGACATTATTAACTTTGCCAGTACGTTGCGGAATTTCCGGATGATCTGAAACGATGTGGAATAAGAGAAATAATTAGAGGTGCATGAAAATTGACAATTATTTTTTGTTGCAAAAGTTGTTTTTGAGATTTATTTCAGTCGTATATTTTTTAATTTGTACAGTATTTTATTATTAATACAAAATGATGGGTTCATGAAAATGTTTTTAACAGTTGGGAACTGCAGTTTCGGTTGGCACATTCTAATGACGAAATGCCCCAATCTTACATATTTCAATGCAACGTCACCGAGACAATTTTTCCTACTGATTAACAATGTTAATCACATGACGTAATTGATGATTGCAAATATGTGCGTATACAAATTGAATAGCAGTTCTTGCATTTCGGATGTCAGTGCATAAATAGACAAGCGATTCATGAGTGATGTGAGGTCTGAGGTAACATCTGCTATGATACCTTGACAAAATTGTCACAATTTGGAAAAAGTTTATGTTACACTTTAGAAAACAAATATACATAGTCAGGATTAGTAGAATTTTATTTTTTCATGATCTTTTGCCTGAGATTTCATGAGTTATGATATCTAGTCCAAATTTAAAAAATTGCAACTTTTTTAAATCTCATGTGAAACAAACGAAATTAATTTACACAGATTACATGTAATCTTCATTAATAATAATAATAATAATAATAATAATTTCTCATAATATCTCATAATAATAATTTCTTTACTAAATGTCACATGAGATGTCGCACCCCTATCAGCAAAAAATATTTTATAACATTACTGTAATATTGTAGTAATATTTAATAATATTGTTTGCTGATAGGGACAGATCTAACTCATCTTCTAGTACAAATGACTTTTATTGTTTTAAACAAAATATATAAAAATATACCATGTCTATTTTGAGGAAATGAAGAAAGAATAATATATTTATTGAATTGAAAAAAATTTAGTCATAATTTCAGAAGGTGTCAACCGGTATACCTTTATGCTCCACATCTTAATAATATCAAGGGTCGCGGACGCGATCCGTCGAGGCAAAGCCCCCCGGAGGGCGGAAACTAGATACCGGAGAACGAACGCCAACTGAAGCGTTCTCTCTTTTTAATTTTACAGCAAAATTAGGACAGTCATGGCACCAACTGTCTAAGTAAATTTGATTTCAAATGGAGTCATAACTATTTCGCTGATGTGATTGCATAATATAGTTACTTGAACAATAATTGTATAAACCGGATAGTTTATTATTCTGCCAATTATCAAAAATAAATATATAATGTACTTATAAAGTAAATTAGAAACCAATAAATCCATATGTAAAAAAAATGTGCAACCAGCACAAAACCAATAAAACATTAAGACGTGGTATTTCACTTACTTGTATGGAAATATAATTTAAAAACGGATATTAGTAATCCCATGCAAATCGTACTCATTCCTGTCTGCCTTTTTTATAAAATAATGTTATTTAAATTAAATCACTACAATCTCATCCCGAGTGAACATACATGCATTTTGTCATTAAAAAAAAGAAGTGCTATAAAAAAGAGTCACTTTTGATTCGAGGATCGAGTAGCTGACAGAAAACTGAATAGAAAAACTCAAAATTTCATCCAAGTTGATCCATTCCAAAGATATCCCAGTTAAAACATTCCATCAGATACCATTAAGACTGCTTCTAATTGTATCTACACGCATCTGTCTGGTGTGCAACAGTAAAGTGACAGAAATTTCAGTAAGCTTTTGGACCACCTAGTGCCATGTAATCATACTTCCACAGAAAAAGACTTCTCTGAAGATTTCCAGGTATTTGACAATGTTTTTATACTATCTAATGGTTTCTTATAGAATTTTATAACTGGGATGCTTGAAAACTGATCTCTTTGTCCCATTGGTCAAACGTCCTCTTCTCCTTCCTCTTCAGCGACCAAGTGACGCCATCTCACTTTAAAGTTTAATATTTCATCAACCTTCTCAAAATACTATTTTCCCAAATAATATTCCAGGACTTCTTAATAAAAAAACTGAAATCCCTTCCCAAAATACCCCATCCCACACACCTAGCTTCCATCGTCGCTCGTCGTCCGTGATAAGATCCTTCTTGCTGAACAGGTTCTCCTTGAAGTGCGTCATGTTGTCCGACTCCGGGAACCTGCCGGAGATGCCGGCGATGACGATCTCATCGCCCGGTGCGACCGGCGGGAGCTTCCTCACGTTATGCCTGGACCTGTCCATCGTCGCGCGGCCTCTCCCTCGAAGACAACCCGATAGAAAGCAGCACCACCTTCTGCTGGCCGGTCACTCGTTGTTCACCACATGTAACCGCAGGATTAAACTCGGACAATGCTCCACCAGGTGCTGGTTTGCCGTTGCTTCGGGGTTCCGCTCTCGACCTCGCAGACGATCAACCAATCAGCGAACCTCGTCTTTTCAAACTCGCCGAACTGAGCAAAGCCCATGGCCCGGCGGTCTTTTATAACAGCGGTTGCCCCCACCGACAGACCCAAACTCCTCAGTCTGTACAAACCGCCCCTTAAAGATATTTCAATGGACATTAAATTTCAAATCAACGGCCAATTGAGTTCGACTGTTTGACCAGACATTGTGGACCTTGGTCTACCTTCCAGGCCCTTTGTGGCGCAAGTTGCGGGGCTCTGCCTCGGGCAGTTGAGAGGTCAACGGCCTTGCTGAAAGTTGCCGATTTGACAATGGTTTGCCGGGGATATTTGTCATTTGATTTTCGCTCGGGGAAGTATAGTCATAGGTATGCCTTCAATTTTTTCCACTCCCCTCGGCACCGTTCTGTCACCCGCTAATTGTCATTTGAAATTGAGTCGCGCGACAATTGGCCGCGATTACTCATTGCATACTTAAGGAAGGCGATAAGTAAGTCAGAAATGGGTAAAAGTTTGTTGGTGCTAGGTGAAACGAAGGCTGCGTTTGGAAGTTGGTGCGTTTGGAAGACCTGAAAAGAAATTTTGATAATTCATCTGATAGAGTCCAGAGAAGGGTCTAAGGGATTCTTAGATGCAAGTTCCAAAAAGGAATTGCAAAGGTCTCTTGAGGAGTTGGAAGACCAGCCTTCAGTTTGGGTTCAAGAAGATGGAATAGAGAAGACCAAAATTGGCTACCCAGCAAAGAATTGAAAAGAATTGGAAAATAGACATTGAATTTCTTTTGGGAAGGATTCGGCATTCATATTTTTATTTTCAATTCTTTTCTATTATTTTCTATTCCAACGAATTCTCAATGTTTTTGTCGAGTAATTTTGAATTCTTCAGAAAGAATTAGTTACTGTTCAATTCCAAAATCTAAATTCAAACTGACAAGATGAATTCTTTTCTATCCTATTCTATTCCAGTTAGGTTGACATTTTGAAAAAGTTTACTTTGAAATCCTCAATTGGAATTCATTCAACTATTTCTAGCATTCAAAAACGAAAAATGGATGCAATACGAATCCAATTCTTTTCTATTCGTATCTATTCAAAATTTTTTGCTGGGTATGGAACTATCCCACAAAAACCATCAAGAATCTGTCTGTTCCCCAATCCTCATCTTATCTAGCTTAGAAAATGCAACAACGCTTTCAAATAAAGATGGATTCAAAGCTTTGAAACTTGGGTAGCATGGAATTACCATAGGCATTGACATCATTAACATTTCGGTTGGTGGAAGTGATAAATGCAAGACGCGCAATCAACATATATTATTATATTGAATTGAATTAACTCGGCAGGACGTCGAAAAGTGCGATTCGGAGAGGCGGAAAGCACGTGGCGAGGCTACGTCCTCGTCGTGGTCAAAATGCCCAGATTCTCATCCAATTTGATCGAGCAATAAGACTATGGGGCATTGAACTTGAAATTCGACGAGAATCCGCGCATTCGTTCATATGGTTGGTGTGAAATGAAAATGCCGCGCGGCGATTGGTGATGAATATGCACGTCTAGGTCCGTATGACCAGTGTCAGGGGTTGCCGGATGTCGCATCACTCTACATAGAATAACCATACGTGAATACAATCTAATTACCAAACACTTCGGCAGTAGTGTTGGGATTTCAGAAATAAGCCCGCAAGCGAAATGTGACGTCGCAGATGCCGCGCGATTTTTTGTTACATATTCCGCTTGTTTGCTGCCAGATTTGCGTTAATTGGCTGCGTGGCGATGTTTCGTTTTGAAGGAGAACTGGGGACGATTTGTTTGTCGTAAATTTAGAAGAGGTGGGAGGGGTGGGGTCAGGGGAAAATTAACAATTGGCGGAAGATGTTTTAGGGGCTTTATAGTGGAGAGATTATTTTTCAGGAACTCGATATAAGTAAGGAATTTATTTAATATTTTTTTATTAAATTGTGAAATATAGGAACATGGAATATATTTCGATTTTCAATTGCCGCATATTTATTAAATACAGTATAAATTTTAGATCAAATATAATGGATCAGATATACATTTGTTACTGTCGATTATTATAACAGTATATATAATAGTGTATATTAATTATCCAACGTTCAAAAACCGAGGAGTTTCGGCTCCAAAAACCGGTTGCCGAAACAGTCTGAAAAATGCAACGGAAGATTCGAGGCCAGAACTCGAAATTTCAAGGTAATAACTTTCAACTGAAAATTATTTGAAGACGAAACACTCCGAAAAATCGGAGCCGAAAAATCGAAGCCGTCAGATTTTCGGGAAACCATAATAACGAGAAATTAACAAGTCGTCGGCGAGTTGTTGACGTGTCGGAGTGACAAAATGAATACAAATCGATAATTCAGTTCAAAATTTTCAAAATTTTCGAAATCTGCAAAACTTTCAACATTTTCAAATCTTTCAAAATATTCAAAATTTTCAAAACCTTCAAAATTTTCAAAACTTTCAAAATTTTCACATCTCCAAAATTTTTGTAAAATTTTAAACATTTTTCGAATTTTCTGTTGCATTTTTCGGACTGTTTCGGCAACCGGTTTTTGGAGCCGAAACTCCTGGGTTTTTGAACGAGGGTAAAGAGACATTCGGTCGATGTTTGATACGAAACGAATAAATAATCATTCAAAGCAAGAATCGATACCTGCCGGAACACAAACCGTAAAACATTTTACAACTGTTTATTCAACATTCAATGCCCAATGAACGTTCTGTGAATGTTTAAAATGTTTTAACAATGTTTTGTTCAGCGTGGATTGATTCAATAAATAATAATAAATTCTTCGACTTTGACATTCTGGAAAGTTTATGAAAATTCATAATATTCTTTATAATATTTATGGAAGTATGAAAAATATTATAAAAGGAGTTAAAATAATTATTTTAAAAAATCTATAAATATTTAGCGGAGTGTAAAACTTTTTTCCAGACATCGTGTAACACAAATTTTTAGACAAACAAAACATTTCGGAATACTGACAGATTTTTGTCCGGTTGGACTTTCTAAACATTTTCATTAATCCTTTTTGTAATAAAGACAAATGTATTCAGAAGTATTTAAAACTTGTTCTCGTGAATTTTGTAAAGTTGATCTTTATGCTTTTATTTTTATGTTAAATGTAACAACACTAAGCTATTTAAAATCGTTGATCCATTTTTCTGTGTAAACCAATGTCTCTTGGTTTACGTTGTTTTACTAAATAAATTATTTAAACAGTTTTTTAAACAATTCAACCTACTTTTATCTGACTTTCAAGTTACCTTTATGTGACTTTCAACTTACCTTCATATAACGTACAAGTTACATTTAAGTGACTTTTATGTTATCTTTATGTGGCTTTCATGACACCTTTATGTGACTTTTAGGTTACCTTTAAGTGACCATCCTGAGACATTTCATTAAACTAAAAAGTCAAAGTCGCAATTAAGTCACACTGAGGCGGAAATAGTGACGCATTCGTTGACTAACCTGTGACTCTCGTGTGAGTCACTTGTGACTTTCCTATGACGTCACAGAAAAGTCACATCGAATTTTTTGGTTGACTGGGTAATATTTACAAGAAACCTTGATGGCCCAGTGGTTAGAGGACAATCTTCGGAAACGTAAGATTCCGAGTTCGATTCCTATTGCGGGACAAAAAATTTTTGTGTGTCAAAAAATTCATTTATGGAATTTCGTAACTGATTCGGGAAATTTGTAAGCAAACTTTCCGATTACAGTTCCCAGAACGTTTGGGAAATTCTGTACACGTTCTACGAATTTTCGTAACACATGTTGGAAATTTTGGTTTCAAATTTCCCATTAGTTCCTAAAAGCCTTGTTTCGTTTGAGAATTTGTGGGAACTTGCAACATGGGGGTTGATATAATTATTAATTACAACATATAATTTTAATTGCTTACACTGTCATTTTACTACATACACCGCATTTTTTTTTTTATTTATTATCATTTAAGGTGATTCGTCAAGTCTGCTGCCACGGAGTGAGTGCCTTTTCAATTTATGACGTTAAAACATAAAATTAATGGTTGTAAATAAAACCGGTCGAATCCGCGTTTCTGGGAGAATATTTTAAACGATAAAAGCAATGATTTTGTAATTCATTGTTACCTCTGTAACTTGAGCCGTTTTTTTCTTCTTTTCAAAGACAACAAAAAACGGCTCAAGTTACAGAGGTAACAATGAATTACAAAATTATTGCTTTTATCATTTAAAATATTAT
>JABFPB010002173.1:0-21209 GCA_022817645.1 Ceratoteleas bidentatus
TTCATTATTATCATCGGCTGTTCGAAAAAGAAATTTCTATACGCCTGAGAAGTCCGGGCGCATCACAGGAGGCTCAACGCGCTGGAGCCGAATTAGGCTCGAACGAGTTGAGATATCGAATTGAGGTTTTGCCACAATAAACTAGACACTTGAAGCTTTGAAAATATGAGGAAAACAAAAAATCGATTTTTTGAAACTTGTTGAGGAGAATGGACCCTTAATCGCTGCAACATGTTGTCCCTAATAGTCGGCCGCTTGTCCGTAATAAAACGAGTGGACGGATGGTCTGAGACACCCTGTATAACACCAATATCACCGACTGTTATTTTCATTAACTCTAAACATTTGTATTACAAATTGATAGAACAAACTTTAACAATTACAGTTTATCACTACATCATCCTTCGTCGTAATTCAGCCCAGAAAGCAAGTACACAATCAGAAATCATGGACTCCGATGACGAAGACCACATGATTTTGGTCCAAGAAGCCATTCGATGTGGCTTTGACATTAATACCAAGGTAGAAGACACATTCGGTTTCACATTCCTCCATCTTGTGGCCGTATCCGGCGAGATCGAAATCGCACGTACACTGCTTGACGCCGGTGCTGACATCAATGCAACCGACGATGATGGGAGCACACCCTTTCATTTCGCGGCCGAATCCGGTGACATCAAAATGGCACGTATACTGCTTGATGCTGGTGCTGACGTCCACGCAACCAACTTATTAGGGGAAACACCCTTTCATTTAGTGACCAGAAGCGGTAACATAGAAATCGCACATCTACTCGTTGACGCCGGTGTTGATATCAACGTCACCGACAGTCATCGGAACACGCCCTTACATTTAGTGGCAAGATCTAATAACACTGAAATGGCACGTATACTGGTTGACGCCGGTGCTGATATCAACGCCACCAACATATATGGAGAAACACCCTTTCAGTTAGCGGCAAAATCCGGTCACATCAAAATGGCACGTATACTGCTTAACTCCGGTGCTGATATCAACGCCACCGATAATAACGGGGAAACACCCTTTCGTTTAGCGGTGAAATTCGGTCACACCGAAATGGCACGTATACTGCTTGACGCCGGTGCTGACATCGGCGCCACCGACAGATATGGGGACATACTCTTTCATATAGCGACCAAGTCCCGTGACACCGAAATGGCGCGTATACTTCTTGACATCAACGCCACCACCAAAGACGGGGATACACACTTTCATGTATTGCTCAGATTCCGTGAGACTAAAATGGCACATATACTGCTGGACGCCGGTGTTAATCTCAACGCCGCCAACAACCATGGGGAGACGCCCTTACATTTAGTGACAAGATCCAATAATACCGAAATGGTACGTATAATTGTTGGCGCCGGTGCTGATGTCAACACCACCAACAACATTCTGGAGACACCCTTTCATATAGTGGTCGAATCCGGTGACACCGATATGGTACGTTTATTGCTGGACGCCGGAGCTGATACAAACATCGCCAGGTTAGACGGTTCCACACCCTTTCATATAGCGGCCGAACGGGGTAACATAGAAATCGTGCGTATACTGCTTGACGTCGGTGCAGATATCAACGCCGTCGACCACTACGGGGATACGCCCTTACATTTGGTGGCCAGATCCTGTAACACCGAAATCGCACATATACTGTTTGACGCCGGTGTCATCACCAACGTCACCAACAAAAGTGGGGTCACACCCTTTCACATAGTGGCCGGATCCAGTAACATCAAAATCGCACGTATACTGCTTGACGCCGGTGCTGACATTAACGCCACCGACGTTGACGGGGACACACCCTTTCATATAACGGCCAAATTCGGTGACAGCAAAATGGCACGTTTACTGCTTGATGCCGGTGCTGACATCAACGCCACCAACAATTACAAAGAGACACCCTTTCTTAGAGCGGCGAGATGTGGTAATTTCGAAATCGCACGTATACTCCTTGACGCCGGTGCTGACGTCCTCGTAACCAACCTATTCGGGGAAACACCCTTTCATCATTTAGTGACTCGAAGCGGTAACACAGCGGTAATAGAAATCGCACATCTACTTGTTGACGCAGGCGTTGACATCAACGCCACCGACAGTCATCGGAACACGCCCTTACATTTAGTGGCAAGATCCAGTAACACGGAAATGGCACGTATACTGGTTGACGCCGGTGCTGATGTCAACGCCACCACTGAAAACGGGGTTACACCCTTTCATGTAGTGGCCGAATCAGATAACATCGAAATTGCACATTTACTACTTGACGCCGGTGCGGATATAAACGTCGCCAGGTTAGACGGTTCCACACCCATTCATATAGCGGCCGAATTCGATAAAGTCGAACTCGCATATCTACTGCTTGACGCCGGTGCAGATATCAGCGCTGTCAACAACCACGGGGAGACGCCCTTACATTTGGTGGCCAGGTCCAGTAACACCGAAATCGCACATATACTAATTGACGGCGGTGCTGACATCAACGTCAGAAACGAAAACGGGGTCACACCCTTTGATATAGTGGCGGAATCAGATAACATCGAAATTGCACGTTTACTACTTGACGCCGGTGTTGACATCAACACCATCGACAAAGACTCTTCCATTTTCGATAGAAAGACTAATTGTAATGTTTTGTATCTGAAGCAAATTGTCAAGCTGAAGTGTTTGGGATTGCACGATAGCACGAAAAATTTGTCGTATTTGAAGGAACGTTTCAACAAGAAGCTGAGGAGATTTGAGAAGCAGTGCAATTCTGAGGTTGAAAGCATGAAAAGGCAGGAAATCCTGGAGGGTTATCGGTTCAGTTTGTGTGACATACTGACTATGAGGGAACATGAGTTGAGGATGGTGTTACAGGTGAGAGAGATGAGACTGAAACTAGAAGAGGTCCTTCGGGGTCACTCATATCTTGTGTATGGTAATATGATTTCTATGAAATTCGCGCGCATTGTAAGGACCGTAGAATATAGTTTTAAGGCTAGAAAAATAATTGAGTTTATTGTCAATAGCGTACAAAGTATTCCAGAAGAATGCATTAACAAGATTGCTTCCTATTTTACGAATAAGGATATGAAATATTTGGCTTATAGTTTTAAGTAGTTGCGAGTTGTGGAAACGGCTGTTTTTTGTTAATAAAAGAAGTTATTTTGTTAGTTAACAAAATAAGTTCACGCAAACAAAAATCTAGGGACGACCAATAATACTTCTATGCCGGAGTACGAATGTTTGAAACAAGAGGGACATATCTCTATGTTAAACCTGCATATGGTTTCATCGGTCACGAATATGCCTGGCATAGGCATTTTAACCCTGAGAGCAAATCGTGACATGCATGTCACTATTTTTTTAGCATTATGCTTGCATTATGCGAATACGTAATTATAGGAAAAACGCGTGCTTACATCACGCTACCATAATGCTACACTGAGAAAAAGAAATTGTACATATTGTAACTATCTGCATAGTAAAATTTTTGAAGCGTTTATTGGTTGAAACAAATGAACCGAGCTGTCTCGTTGGCTGAAACAAATGAATCAAGCTGTTTCATTGGCTACATGCTTTACAATGTGAAGCACCTTTTAAAACGTCACATTGTAACGGTTACAATGTAAATTGTTCACGTTACAATATGGTTTTCTCAGTGCACTCTTAAAACAATCTTTTCATCTTGAAAGGAATCGTTTCATAATAAAAGGCTTTTCCGCTCAATATATCGACAAAACTAAATTCTTTCATAATAAATGAATAGTTTTAATACAAAACTACTACCTATTCAGTTTAAAATAAATCCTTTCAACATAAAATTACGTTGTATTAAGATAAACGGATTTTCACAAAAATACAGTCTGTTCAACATAACATGAAGATTTTAATGACGGTGGGACACGAAGATGAGCTCAGGTTTTCAAAATTCCATATTGATCAAATTTTACCTTTTTGGTCCGCCATATTGGATCCGCCATTTTGAATGCTGACAGTTTGACCACATACTCATATTCAGCGATCATACATACACCGACATATCGAGTTTGAAAAAAAATGAAAAAATGTTAACTTTTTGAACCGCCATATTAGATCCGCCATTTTGAAAATCTGAGCTCGAATTCGTGCTCAGTGAACCCGAAAACCCCCCAGAAAGTCATTTTCTTGAGCAGCAGATGTACACAGAAATGTGCGGGTGAAAGGGTTAATGCTTTAGTTCTTATCATCGCAAAATTTGTGACAGTTTTTTTCAGGAGTTCCCGCACTCAAACAACTCGATCCGAGATCGCGAACCCTGATAGAACATACATTTTATATACATCTAGGATAAGTATAATATACAAATAATGTATGTATATATCTATTCCAGCTATGAAAGTCCGTCTAACATATGTATAATACACATCTAGTTCTAGGGGAATCGAATTGCGCTAATTCCGCACAGAAGAAAATGTACATTAGTTGATTTAACCAGCTTTCCCTGGTTAATTGAGCTAGTATATTTATTAAATTTATGTTGATTGTTACACTGAACCATTGGAGTCACTGAATGAATTACACTATGTTGCTTACCTTAAAGTTGCCGATTCGATCCGCAACCAACCCTGCCAGTGGCGGCATGATAATTGCCACGAAGGGTGTGATTGCACTCATTATCGCCGTTTCTTCTACGTTAATCCCCAGTTCGCGCATGTGGATCGTCAGATAGGGATACAGCACATACAACGCTGAAATTCAGTTACATTAGTTCCCGTGATTAAATACCATTTTTGATAATCGCGAATTGGTTACGGAATGCGCGAATAAATGCCATTTGATGGCATTTCGCGGGATCTCGAGATTTTTAAAAAAGTGTGAATCGTAATTATTGAAAAGATTTAAATTTTGTACAGAATTAAAAATCCTTAAAATGTACACGTAAACAGCATTAATTAGAAATCGACGATAAAGTAAGCAATTTTTCAATCTATTTAACAGAATATTTTTACTGTTGTAAAAACTAAATCGTCCCATTTTTTAGCGTGATTAAGATATTTGCATCGTGAAGGGCTGAATATTTAGGGCGCTAACTAAAATATTAATATATTATTTGAAGAATGTTGTTTTTTAGGTAATGACAAGTTTCCCTTATCGTATCCTATAAATTGTTAACGTTAATCTTTACTAATATATAAATGGGAATGTATGTTTGTTTGTTTGTTTGTAAATACAGACTTTTCAGGCGGAATCCTTGAAGTCTCGAGATGGTTATAGGCTATAAAAAGTTTTTATGTCAATGTAAAAAATAAATTCTTTTTTTCAAATTTTGTAATGACTGACATTCATTTTTGACTATTTTTTGCCATTTTTGACCATTTTTCGAATATTTTTTTACCATTTTTGACCATTTTTTCACCGTTGCCTGCCCGTTGCCTGCCTGTAGTCTCCCCGTAGTCTGGCTGTTGTCTGGCGGTTGTCCGACCGTTGTCCGAACGTTATCCGATCTTTATTCGATCTTTATTCGATCGTTATCCGATCGTTATCCCATCGTTATCCCATCGTCATCTGATCGTTATCCAATCGTTATCCGATCCTTATCCGTTCGTTATCCGATCATTATCCGATCGTCATCCGATCATTATCCGATCGTTATCCCATCGTCATCCGATTGTCATCCGATCATCATCCGATCATTATCCGATCGTTACCGCATCGTCATCCGATCGTTATCCGATCGTCATCCGATCAATATCCGATCGTCATCCGATCGTTATCCGATAGTTATTCGATTGTTTTCCGATCTTCATCCGGTCGTCATCCAATGGTTATCCGATCGTCATCTGATCGTTATCCGATCGTTATGTAACCGTCATCTCATCGATATCTCCCTACTTAAAAAATGAGAGCAGGAATCCGAGCCGGAATCCGAGACGGAATCCGGGCTAGAATCCGGGCCGGAATCCGAGCCAGAATCCGAGACGGATTCCGACTCGGAGTCCTCAACTAAACTGTCTGGAGCTGGATTCCGTCTCGGATTCCATCTCGGATTCCGGCTCGGATTCCGTCTCGGATTCCGGCTCGGATTCCGGCTCGGATTCCGTCTCGGATTCCGGCTCGGATTCCGGCTCGGATTCCGGCTAGGGTTACATTGAAAAATTTATAAAATATATACCCGCACAGCACGGCTCCCGATGTCGGGAGTTGCGCCGGAGAATCTCCTTAGGAATGTCGCCAAATCTACGGAGAATCTACGGAGTTCGGAGAATCTCCAGAGAATCTTAACTTAAAAATAAAAAATTAAATGTTATTAATACATTTGATTATGATCTGAAATTGCCAAACAACTGAATACCAACATATTCAGTTGTTTGGCAATGTAATCAAAGTTGGGTTATTACGATGATTCGCCATTTTTCGGTTTCAGCATGTATGCATACGGAAGAGTTGCAGTACTTATTTTATATGCAGATATTGAATAATATTTACGATCCGAAGTCTGACGCGCATTCAATACAGCAGTTTTTCACCAAATGTTGGACTGATTTTGCTAAATCTGGGTAAAATATATTACATATAATATAATGTACGTTTAATATACTTATATAAAATATATACGTATATTATACGTATAATGTTTATTTAATATTATATTTTAAGGTCCGTCTAATACGTAGTAAAAATCCGGAGTGAAATATTCACTAACTATTGAATAATAGCAGGTCCAATCTTTAACGATTGTCAAAAGTTAGTCGAAGTTAAATTACGGAGGGAAATGCGCTTCAAAGCGCATGCGCAGTAAACAAAATGACTCCGCGCGGTGTGAATTTTCACTTTGTTACTCTTACACTCACACTGGGTTCACTTCAAATATTCAATCGATTAATGAGATATATAAGTTCTAATTATTTTAGATACCCAACTCCTCCAAGTTCCGGATTAGCTCCCTGGCTTGGTTATAGTCAAACTCACCACATAATGAGAATTAAGGTGTCTCCAGAGATGAATCATATTCAAGAAATTGAGAGAAACTTCAACTCAAGGATGTGTTGGCTATCGACACTTTTGAAAGAAGAACTTAAAGCGTATTTTGAACCTTTTGGTCTCTGCCAATGATGTAAATCAAAGCAGAATTGTTTAGTTAAAGGTAATTATTTTTTAACACCTTATTCGTCAAAGGTATCGAATTGGTATTTAACATTTTCTTACTCAAATTTTGTCCCATAGATTCGATAAATGAAATTTCCAACTCGTAAAAAATCAATTGGCGTGTCAATTATTACTTGTTATAGTTGACCTAGTGCTGATTAACAACGCGTCATCAGTCTGTCATAACTGTTTCAATAAAAAGACGAGATGAAAGAAAAGGATCGACATTTCAGTTATGAAGTCAACTTGTCGTTTAATAACCCAATTCATGACAATGATATGCGTAAAGTGTATAATAATAATTAATTTAATGTAAAATATAATTTTACAATATATTAGTAGTTTATATATTAAACTACTAATATATAAATGTGATACTGTGTTTGTTTGTTCATTTGTTTATTTGTTTGTTTGTTTTCTTTTTGCATTGGCATATTCCCTGAAGCCTTGCGATGGTTATAGGCTATAAAAAGTTTGTATAAAACTATTATAATTTTTCTTTTAATTTTCGTAATGTAAATAATGTAAAAACAGGTAAAAAACTATCCGTTTCTTTTCTTGACCATTTCTTGACCTTTTTTTACCGTTGTCTGACCGTTGTCTAGGCGTTTTCGCACACTTTTCGAAACGTTTTAGCACTGTTTTCTTTCCGTTTCAGCCATTGTATGGCCGTCGTCCGGCCGTTAGCGCACCGTTAGCACACCGTTTGCGTACCGTTTGCGCACAGTTCGCTGTCAGACCTTCATCGGGCGCTGTCAGATCATTGTGTGACCGTGTTGGATCGTTGTCAAATTAGTCTGTGATCCGGATGTCTACCGTTCATGGTTAGACATAATAATCACATCCTATTCTACTAACATGACCGTCGTTCCCTCACCGTCTTATCCGACTGTTATCCGAGCGTTATCCAAGCGTTATTCGAGATTTATCCAAGCGTTATCCGAGAGTTATCCAAGAGTTATCCGATCGTTATCCGAAGGATATTCGAGCGTTATCTGATCCTTATCCGACCATTATCTGACCTTTATCCGATCGATATCCGACCGTTATCCGACCGTTATTCGACCATTATCCGACCGTTATCCGACCGTAATAGGACCATTATATGATGCTGATTTTTCATAAATTTCATAAATAAATATTTCATAAATATTTTACCGTTATGAGAGCAATATTTGATCGATATTAATAGGTTATTTTATAACAAATGAGAATATATTTGTTTGTTTGTTTGTTCGTTTGATCGAGCATCATGTCGGCAAAAATATCTAAGTGGTAATTATATTTGATTATATATAATACATAAATATCAATCCTATATTTGATAAATACACGCAGGGAATTATTCGAGTTAAAACGCATAAATGTTTAGTTGGATGAGATTTTGTTGATTTTGCTTTGTTATTATTTCGATTCAGCATATTAAATACAAAAAAACGAATTGGTCGTGTGAAAAGTAATTAATTTTGAATCCTAACCTCAATCCTGTGACATGTCAAATGATTGAAAACTGTGTGAAGTAATCAACAAAATGTTTGATAGAATGAACCAGTTTCTTTTGCTGACCCAATAATAACAAAATTCTTTGGTTGATTTAACCAAATATTTTTCTGCGTGTACCTTACTGGTAATTATTAGTATTGTTGTTCATATAGGGACTAACTCAGATAATGAATTATGTAACCTTTTTATAGTAACCTTCTATAGTAACCTTTTTATAGTAACCTTTTTTCAACGAAGCCGGGCATTTCAGCTAGATTTATCAATAAAACCAAACAATTCGTCGTTATTGTGTAACTCCTAACAAGAATAATTGAGAATGCAAGCAAAGTTCAGCTCAACTAGAAGATGAATAATTAATTTTTTGCCCACTTATAACTGCAACGTATTGAATACCGTTTTTATAGTAATAAAGACTTTTTCATTCACGATTATTCTGTTTGGTATGTATTTCAATTTTTATTTATGTATCGAACTGTTTGTAGTAAGACCATTATTGAAATTTTCTAATTGTATTTCTTGGGGCGTCGATATAATTATAATAATGTTATAAGTTCTAATATTTACTAATTTATTTACTTTTTTAGAATGAAAACAGGTTCCAAATGCAGCGTAACTTTGCATTTTAATTGAAATGTAAAATCATACAAATGACTACGTAATAAATTTTCGTTCGAGTAGCAATAAAAAGATTGAGAAGAATCATTTTCTACGCAGTCATCATGTTTCATTCAAAGGTTTTCGTATTAACGCTTATTCTAGTTATCGCGGCGTCTGCTGACAATTGTTTCATAACTACACCATACGGGAAAATTCGAGGATGCCTCGAAAAAAACAGAATTGATGGATCCGAATTTTGCGCTTATCGTGGATTACCGTATGCTAAAAAACTCACAGAGCAAACAAAGTTACAGGTACTTATAACATTTGGCGTAATTATATTGCTAATTGAAAATTAACATTTTTAATAATGACTCCGGTTGTTATAAACAAACTGCCATTTTTTATTAAATTTAAAAGTGATGACAATAAAATCATTGTTTAAACGAAAAGAAGTGTAAAACATTAATATATCACTTTTTAGGATTCCAAACCAATTGAGCCATGGGGTGAGAAAGTACATGATGCTTGTGAATTCGGAAATGGATGTCTCTCTTTCGACATAATTTTACAAGATTTTGTTGGAAGTCTGGATTGTCTCTACTTGAATGTCTACGTACCGAAAAATGTCTCAAAAAATGAACTTTTAACTAGTATGATATGGATACATGGAGGCATATTTGCATTTGGAAGTGGAGATGACGTGCTATATGCCCCGGACTACTTGATACGCGAAGGGGTGATTTTAGTCACGATGAATTACAGATTGGGACCTCTGGGTGAGTGTGAAATTTGAAGGTGCAAAAGTTAAAATTTTTCACTGTAAAAAATCGGGTGTGGATTTGGAGTTCGGTGTTGACTTTCACTCCGCGTGGTGAGAAAGTTAACCAATCGAAATGAAGAACAATATTAGGCAATAGTTCTGATTGGTTGATTTTTACACCAGGCGGAGTGATAATCAACACCGAACTCCAAATCCAAACCCGACTTTTTACAGTGTTTGTGAAATGTAGAATATCAAAAAAATTATATATAATATAAATATTTATTGTTTTAGGTTTTCTAAACGCAAGAACTCCATCGTGTCCTGGTAATATGGGGTTGAAAGATCAAAACAGAGCGATCAAGTTCTACAAGGAAATCGCGAAATATTTTGGGGGTGATCCTGAAAAAATTACATTATTCGGAGAAAGTGCTGGTTCTACGTCAACTCAACTTCACGTATTTTCTCCAATGTCCAAAGGTATATATGATGTTTAAAAGCAATATGTGTTATGTACACAAGTCAGATAATTAATTATTTTGCAATTTATCTAGGCCTTTTCCGGTCAGCGATACAGCAATCAGGATCTGGATTTGATTTAGCAACTTTTCGAGTGGATCCTAATACAGCAATCAATCGAATAAAACAGAAGTTGAATTTAAAATCAGAAGACCCAGCGGGAGTGGCAGAAGAATTAATCAACGAGTGGACTGCCTTAGATATTATCAAACAGCTGTATAGGGAGTATGCTGAAGAAGTAATAATTTTCTCAGTTCACTTTTGTTGCACATTTTTTTAAGATAACATAAGGAAAACTCTGAAAATATTTGAATAAGTCTGAAAGAAGTCTGAAAAAATCTGACATGAAAGTCTGAAAAAAGTCTGAAATGACGAATGTTTCACATTGTTTAAGAATTTGTCGTACTTTTTCAGACTTTCCTTGTTTCGCCGGGTATAAAGTAAAAAATAGGATATTTATGAGTATAGAAGCAGTTATATGAAACAGTCTGAAAATCGTATGAAATAGAATGAGAAACAGACCTTTCAGACATTTTGTCAGGTAATCTCCCACCTTATCAGACATTTTCAGACTTTCCATTTTTACAAGGGCTCGTCCTTGTTACTCGGGTTTCTAACATCTCTGGTTTTATTTTTTGTCAATAGCCCTTTAAAATGGATCACAGTGACTTCGTCCCCACTATAGAAGAAAAAGTCGAAGGATGCGATCAATTTTTACCAGATCATCCTCTGAATATATTAGTTTCTGGAAATTATTCAAAAATACCCATTTTGATCGGGAATAACGCTGATGAAGCTGCGATGTTTATTCCAGGTAGGTACACTATAAAAAATAACGTTTCTTTCGAAATAATTTTAAGAACATCTTTTATAAAAAAAGTTTAAAAGGATCTAAACTTTTTGAAGACGTTTTAGTCCCAAGTAGAGAAACAGTTGCTGATAATTTGACTTAATTGTCAACCTGTGATTTAAACGGTACAACTGAACGTAAACTCACAAGACTAAGCCCTCAATAATATTCTTATTAATTTTTTAGTGTTTTTAAAAGTTGCCAAAGAATTAGAATCAAACAATTCTAAAAATCTTATTAAGGCGCTGACAAACGAAATTGTCAATAAATATGATGATGCCGAGTCTATGTTCGGACAAATTTTAGAACATTATACAGGATCGCCGTTTTTGGGAGGAGGGTCTGAGAAAAATTTCTCTTTGGTAAATAACTTCATGATCAGCATTATATGATAATATATTATATATACTATATGTGATATTTGAATATTTGGCTAAAAAATTTGTTTATCCTTTCAGCTTATGTCGGATTTCCTATTTCACTTTTCTTACTGGACTTCAATTAATTTTTACCGGCTTCACAAATCACCAGTTTATGCTTACTATTTTCAATATCGATCTCAAGGAGGAATACTGAAAGAAATATTGGGAATAACCGAACCAAGTAAGATTTAACAATATTTCTTAAAAGATTAAGTAACAAGTATTGTACGATCTAATTATTCTGTGAATATTTTGTGAAAATTAAAACAATTTTGTGTTTCATATTTTAGCATTCATAATAATATTTATAAATATTATTTTCAGCTTGCATGCATGCTGAAGAATTGGAGTACTTATTTTATGTGAATTTTGTCGATAACGTGTTCAAGAAAGGCACCGATAAATATTTTCTTATGAAGTTTTTTACAAAAGCTTGGACGAATTTTGCAAAAACTGGGTATTTCTATTTCTTTATGTATAATTCACGCATCTCTTCTATTATTTATGCTCATTTCAGTATAATAAACCGTTATTTGTTGCAGGGTTCCATCTTCACCTAATGACGCAAAACCTTGGCTCGATTATGGAAAAAATATGACTATAATGAAAATTGATATGAATCCAGAGATGGTATTCATTAAGGACATAGAAAACAACTTTAACTCAAGAATGTGTTGGATATTGTCTACTATGAAAAATGAAATACAAAAACAATACGAACAATTTAATTTATGTTAAGCTTAGGTTAGCTTCAGAGATTACTATTGTTATTTTAGTTTATCAACGTGAAAAGGCACCCTTGCTTCGACTATGCATTTTTAAGTTAATTAAAATACCATTTTTTACTGTACGAGTAATCGAATGTAAATCAAATAAAACTTGCAACATTAAAATGACTCAATTATCATTTCTGCAGTTGTTTTCACCGTTGAAACCGTTTTTGTACAATAGAGTTGCTATGATTTTGTAACCATTTACTTTTCAATTATTATTCTTACTTTTATACCCTTCCTTATTTTGTCATACACTCTTAAAAATATCCTCCTAAAATAAAAATATTATTCATAATTTAAGAGGAATATTCTTATTATAACCGGATTCGTCGTATGTTAAAACGAATTTTGAAACTTTTTTTCAGTGTATAGTGTTATGTCTGCCTTACTGATATCACCATATTAAATTCAGACACCGTCATTAAATTACATAATAACGTCAAACAACTATCTTTAATTGAATATAAATCATTTTAATTACCAACTACTCGCTTCCTCTTGAAATTTCCGTATGCATTCTAATAAAAGAAGAAAAACTATCTCCACATTATCCAGTCAAAATGTGGCGTCTCGCGATTTGCTTGTGCTTAACAATAACCGGCATCTACCCTGCTGAAGTAGAAGTGACTTATGACATCCCACAAGGGAAAATAAAGGGCTTAAAGACAACGACCAAGTACAATGGAGTTACTTATTATAGCTTTAAAGGCATTCCTTACTCGAAGCCCAAAATAGGAAGAAACAAATTAGACGTATGTATATACCTAACACCAGTAGGATGGATGTTATATTTCTTAAATTCGGACATGATTTCCTCTTATTCCGATCTTTTTCCAGCCTCCAGAGATGCCTGACAAATGGCAAGGTGTATTGGACGCTACCAGGCATGGACCGGTATGTGTCCAATATGATCCTATATTCAGGTCTATAATTGGAGGAGATGATTGTTTGTTGCTGAATGTTTATACTCCGGATATGAGATATGACAACTGCAAACCAGTAATGGTTTGGATCCATGGAGGTGCCTTTGTCTTTGGATCAGGGAATGATGAGATTTATGGACCAGATTATCTGGTGGAACATGACGTGGTTGTAGTAACTCTGAATTACAGACTGGGACCAATCGGTATGGCTAATGTAATCAGTGTAATTTCGTTTGAATGTCTAATTGATTCATTTGATTCGGTTTAGGATTCTTAAATACACAAGACGGTGTAGGCATTGCCAATTTAGGGATGAAGGACCAGTCGTACGCTTTGCGATGGGTAAAAAACAACATTGAATATTTTGGAGGCTGCTCGGAACAAATTACTATTTTTGGGGAAAGTGCTGGATCTGCGTCTGTCCATTACCATCTGATATCTCCCATGTCTAGAGGTAAGATATTTATTGTCTTTGACCAATGATTTTTCGGTAAAGTAAAATTTCATTTGGACAAAATGTGTAGGATATTTTCAAAGGGCTATACAACAGTCTGGTTCAGCTACTGACGAGTGGGCTTTCAGTTACTATCCGAGGAAAAGCGCATTTAAGTTAGGTGAAAAGTTAGGGATAAATACCACGGATTCGAAGGTTCTGATAGAAGGTTTGAAGGATGTGGACAGTAAGGAGATAATCAGAGTAGGAAATGATTTCGAGGTATGTAAATTCGTTGTAACTGATGAGTTACTATTTTAAGAAAAACATGGCGTTTTATTACGTTGTATCATTTGTCAGGATTTCACAATCGAAACCATACTGACTTGGATACCAAGTGTGGAAGGTAACTATGAAGGAGTCGAAAACTTTTTACCTGATCATCCCCTGACTCTGATCAAAGATGGCAAAATTGCTGATGTACCGATTATGGCTGGCGTTAACTTGGACGAATGTGCTTTGTTTTTACATGGTAAATGAACATGTTTTGTTTTAGGTTTATTTATTATGTTCATACGACTTATGAGTTTTTGTTCCTCTTTCAGATATTTTGACGCATATTGAACAGAATAGTGAATACATTTACAGCGAGATGCATACATTGCTGCCAAATAATTTAAATGTAACTGATGTAGACGAAGCAAAATCTATGGTGAATGAAATTTACAAGTTTTACTTTGGAGACAAAAATATAACTCGCGACACTGATAAGGAATTGCTAGAGGTACGGTATCAATACTGGAAAGTGTTTTCAATTACATTAAATTCTTTTTTTACTATTAATGTATGTTTTAAAAATGCAGTTGCTCAACGATGCAGCTTTCTTCATCCAGTTTCATATTACGACCCTAGTAGCTGGAGAACACATAAAATCACCTATTTACAAGTATTTATTATCACACAGATCGCCTGAAGGTTTCTTGAAAACTTTTAGGAATTTGGGCAATGGTAATCTAAAATTTTATATATAATATAAATTTATTATTAATACGCGAGTATTTGTCCTTTATTGAATTTGGCTATTAATGAATTACAAATGTTTTAGTGTCTTCACATACTGACGACTTGGAGTATTTATGGCACTGGCGAATTGTTGAAAATCTCCCAGAAAAGAATTCCACAATGGAATTTTTCGTTAATTTGTTTACAAAATTATGGACAAACTTTGCGAAATATGGGTAAGTGAAAGTCTTATTTCTGCAGACAACTGGATTTTGCATCAACCGCTTATATATAATTATTTTACTTTCAGAAACCCTACACCTCGAATAGAAGGAATTATAAATTTCGAGTGGATACCCATGGGTAAAGTCAACAATATATTAAATATAAATCAGAAACCTTATATGCAAAAAGGTTTCTTCCACGACAGAATGAACTTTTGGGTTAAAATGTATCAAAAAGTGCTAGGAGAATTTGGAGAGTTATTGTCAATGAACCCTCAAGATTCTGCAGGATCAGTCATTAAATCAAATGTGTTGTTAGCTCTATGTTGTGTATTAGCTTCAATATTTTTTATAAGAAGGTATTAGTAATTTAGGCACCATTGTGAATTTGACAAATAATTTTGGTTGCATAGTTAATTACGAATTGTTAAACATTAATGTGGCGTGAAATTACACTGAGGAAACTCGATGGTGATTTCCGCCATTTTCGCAATTTAAATAGCGCTGGTCGCCATCTAGGTGGCGATTTTAACAATTTAAATGGTGCTGGTAGCCATCTAGATGGCGGAAATCACCATCTAGTTTCCTCAGTGTACAAAATATCAGCTGCTACTGTAACCATTAAGTAGTTAATTGATCAGAGCGTAGTTTTCTTATGCTATATTTTTTCCATACGCTGTGTTATCATTCCTCTGAACGCATACTTTATAATATACGTAATATCACTAGATTAATTTTTTATTAATCGATTGATAGAATCAAATATGTGTCCTTCTATTAATATTTCTTATGCAATCAATTATTCAACGCTTCTAAGGAATGTTTCGTGCTATTCACATAACAGTCAAATTAACATTAATTTCATGAGGAACAGGAAATGCATTATTGTATTAAGTAAATGTTTAAGTAGAATAAATAAAGACTGAACGACAAGTAGTTAAATACGTTTCAACAATTTTTATTACCACAATCCTTTCCCAAAGTGAAGAAAAATTATGATATACGACTTATATTAAGTATTGTTCACTTAAACATATTTCAAAAGACATTCGGTTTTTGCTGTAAGACAGAACCATTTTTAGATTATCGAAGATAATCTACTTGGTATATGTTAAACATAATTATACACCTACATTTTCCGTGTTGTCTTCACTTCCGGATGTTAACCATTTATAGGTGAAAACTTATTACTACTTAGTATTGTCTAAGAAATGTAAGAACGTTGTAAGTGTGAATAAATATACTTGTACATTAAAAACACGTGACTATAAGACAGACTCGTCATTTGTCACATTCTCTTTGTAAGGTATGTTGTCTCCGCCTCACAGTATGACGGATAGCTTTTAATTTGGTGGGAGTAGTTTGGGTCAGTAAATTGTTATTTAATAAAAGAATAAAAAAGGCATCCTACATTACAGTCAAAATGTGGCTTCCGACGGCTCTATTTTTTTTCTTAATTTCCGTGGTATGTGCGCAAAAAACGGAAGTTAGCATCGAAATTCCTCAAGGTAAATTGAAAGGATACAAAACAGGTACCATATACCACAATGTGACTTACTATGCATTTAAGGGTATCCCTTACTCTAAACCTAAAGTGGGCAGAAACAGATTCGATGTAAGTAAATAATAATTTATTTCCATTTTATTCAAATTCAATCTAAATCAATCTATTTACGTTCACAAAAATTCGTTTCGTTTGTGTAGCCCCCAGAGAAACCCGGGCCCTGGTTAGGGATATTGGATGCAACCGAACATAGGAAGGAGTGCATTCAAGTTAGTCCATTTTTGAAGACTATTACAGGGTCTGAAGATTGTTTGTTCCTAAATGTGTACACTCCTGATATGAATACTGCAAATTGCCATGCTGTTATGGTCTGGATTCATGGTGGAGCATTTGTGTTTGGCTCAGGGAACGACAATATGTATGGGCCAGATTTCTTGATTGAACAGGGAGTTGTGGTTGTCACAATGAACTACAGATTGGGCCCAATAGGTATGTCTACTCGAACAGATCCCTACTCTCAAAAAGTATATTAGTTAGTGCAAAATATACACTGTAAAAAAAGAATGTAAAATTACACACTGATTTACATTACATGTAATGGAATAATACTTGAAGTGTAATATTCCGTAACTTATAACGAAATATTACGATTCGAGTGTAAAGTCACGTGTTTTCTTGTTTCGCGAAATTACACGAAGGCAAAGAAAAAATGGAACGATACGGCACTAACAAAGGTCCAGGACGTAGTTAAACTTTGCTTAACTTATTTTGCTTGATTTTTTTACCTTATTCCAGAAAATATAATTTACAGTTAAAATACTAATCTGTTCTTATCAATTAACCTTTTATTGCATTATGTATAATTATAATTTTAGTGAATTGAATATATTACTGTTGCAGATAAACATAACAGAAGATTTTTGGTTAAACATTTGTAATTAGTTTTAATTATATTACAAAATTACATTTTAATTATTTTTTTACTTTAAGCATTCCCGCCCCGAGTGAGGAAAAAGTACTTTTACACTTCGCAGTGTAAAAGTTCCGCATATAAAATTACATGATTAGTTGTGGCAACCAAACAACAAGCAGTTTACACTGCTTGTAATGTAATTTTACTATTCTTTTTTTAGAATGTACACTCTTAAAACAATCATCATGAAAGGAATCTTTTCATAATAAAATTAACTAGTATTAAAATAAACAGATTTTCACAAAATTACAGTCTTTTCAATATAACATGAACATTTTTAAGAGTACCTGTACAATGGAATGTGCAAGATTTAAATATTTTTTGGATCATAATATTCCTGGTCAACATAGGGTATACTTGTATGATTCGGAAAAAGTGTTTATGCTACTAAACTTTAAGTTTACAATATAAAAAAAGTTTAATGTACAGTTGTTATTATTTGTTAAAGGCTTCATCAACACTGGAGACGCCAGTGCACCAGGAAATGTAGGGATGAAAGATCAAGTCTTTGCTTTGAGATGGGTGAGAGAGAACATTCAATTTTTTGGCGGATGTACAAACAAAGTGACCATTTTTGGCGAAAGTGCTGGATCGGCTTCAGTCCATTATCATTTACTGTCACCCATGTCTAGAGGTAGTATACACACAAAAGCAGATTGGTATGACTATGTGACCAAGTGACTATGTGAGCAGAGTGGTATGACGTGTTTTAATAAATTCTTAATATTTTCAGGTTGGTTTGACAGAGCTATACAACAATCGGGAGCAGCGACAGATGAGTGGGCCTATAATTACTATCCCAGAAAAGCCGCATTCGAGTTGGGAGAAAATTTAGGAATTAGCACGTCCGATTCGAGATTATTAATGGACGATCTAAAATCCCTGAATGCGTCTCAAATTTTGGAAGCCCACAAAAAGATGCACGCTGAGGTAAACCGAGAATCTGGTTACTAGTAAGTTTAGGATTTGGAATGATAGATTGTTGAAGGAATATGTTTTGTGTTTTAGAGATTTAAGATAGATGCTCTGTTGACCTGGTTACCAAGTGTTGAACCTAATGTTCAAGGAGTCGAAAATTTCTTGCCAGATAATCCTATGACCTTGCTGAGGGAAGGCAATATAGCTGACGTACCAATCATGGCTGGAGTTAATTTGGACGAATGTGCGCTTTTCCTTCCAGGTATTTAAATTGTAATATTGTAACATTTTTCACTAAAATAATATTGATTGTTAATATTGAGAGTCTGTTTTTGGGTCTCATATCGTTAGAAATGTCATTTTTTCAGATGTGCTCTCTTATGTTGAAAGAAATAAATCTTACATATATGCGGAAATGCACACACTCCTACCTAATAATTTGAACATCACTGATGTCGAAGAGTCTAAACGGGTTGTCAAAGACATTTACGAATTCTATTTTGGGAAGAAGGAAATATCAAAGGAAACGTCAGACGAGTTGTTGGCGGTAATACAATGATTTTTATTCACGGTATTGATCTGTTCTTTATTTTATCTCGTAAATGTTTGTAGCTGCTTACAGATGGGTCATTCTTCATTCAGTATCACATAACAACTTTAATTGCTGGAGAGCATATTAAGTCCCCGATTTATAAATATTTGTTCACCTATAGATCACCAGTGGGTTTACTGAAGCAATTCAGAAACATTGGAAATGGTAAGGAGATATACTGTATACCGTCTATCGTAAATTAAGCGTTGATGTTTTTATCCCAAAACCGTTTTTTCGAAAAGTTCTTTATTCAGTTTATGATTTTTCAGTTTCTTCTCACGCTGATGATCTAGAATACCTCTGGTATTCCAAGTTTTTCAGAAATAAGCCCAAACCTAAGAGTGCAAACGAACATTTCGTTCACTTGTTCACCAAAATGTGGACGAATTTCGCCAAAGATGGGTATGGTTGCATATGTATATTTATATTTATTATATAGAAAAATGTTCAAATCAAATTGACTTATGTCTGACAAATGTTTAGCAATCCAACGTCGTCAATGGACGAAATCGTCAATGTGGAATGGACGCCAATGGGCCGGGAAAATAACGTGCTGAATATGAACTTGGAATGCCACATGCAGAAAGGATTTTTCCCAGAAAGAATGAACTTTTGGGTCAAGTTGTACGATCGGGTTTTGGGAGGATTTGGAGAGCTTCTCACTTACTACGGCTCACCAAACATTGCTTCGACACTCCAGCTCAATTTTCTTCTTACACCTTGTTACATAATAATCTACCGTTATCTAATTTAAACTATTTTTTTATTTGTCGAAATCATGTTTAATATTCGATTTTTTGGAGTTTGAGATCTGCGAAATCCATGTGTCATTCGGACAGAACAAATAAAACAATTCATTATATAAAGCTGATTAATTTCGTTGGTTTTATGTAATTGTTTACATAAAACCTCCTTCGCCGCTCGCGTCCGCCAGACGGAGCGTCAAGCGACTCGATATTCGTAAGGACGGAGTTTCCTAAACTCATCTTGCATCCCACTCATGAAGCAAGCAGTTAGAATGAGAGATCCGATTTTGTACTTCGCCGCTCGAGTCCGCCACGCGGCGCGTTAATAGTATTATATATATACCTTTGTATATACGCTATAGTATATATATAACCTTTGTATTTAATCTACAACTGCCTGTCCAGTGGATTTTGGTCTTCAAATCTTTTTATTATAGAGAGAGATAACGTCGGAAAAAAACTATGAAGGTTTTTCGGCTTGCTGAGTTCAAATCTGATGTCAAAATTGGTGTTGGTATAAAATATCACGAAAAAAATATCATGGTATAAAATATCCTGGAAAAGATAATGCATTGTAGTTTTGCTACACAAAACTAAAATTTGCATTATCTCTAGAATAACAAAACTAAGTAAGTTTGGTTATTTTGTGTTTTCTGTTAAAAAATTTTGCTGCATCTGCAGTATAACAAAACTAAGTGAGTTTGTTACACTGCTGATGCAACAACAATTTTTTTTTCCAGGAAATTTTATATCGGGTTATTTTTTTTCGTGTAATTTTTTTCGTGGAATTTTTTTTCGTGATATTTTTTCCAGGATATTTTATACCATGATATTTTTTTCGTGATATTTTATACCAATACCACTAAAACATTTTTATATATTCTTGAAGTTTATGTTAAATTTTGCTAATATGATTAGTATGAAAAACTTAACATTCAAGTTTTAGTATAATTTTAGATCTGAAAAATTTAACAGATCTTACTACTAACAGTATTGAAATGATATAGTTCGATAGTACTTCGTTGCGATTTATAAATTTGTTTAATTACATTGAATTTAGATCAATAATTTTTATATATCCATTCGATATACAAAAAAAGTTGATCTCAATTAAATGTTATTCAAAAAATGTATAAAGCGCCAATATCGAACTGTCATTTGCACATCGATTCAAGATACAAAAATAATTGATGTCAATTCAATGTTATTAAACAAAAAAAAAATAAAATAAAAAAGCGCAACGATATACTATCGAAGATATACTATTTTTGCCCAGTTAAGGGACATCCCTAGTAGAAATTTCATAGGGCATGCCCCACCTGAACTTTGGGTCCCTCAT